>BQNB010029120.1:9885-50945 GCA_026074375.1 Tanacetum coccineum
CAATAATTACATGTGATATTTAAAACATGAAGTCATTAAGACTCAACATTCAATAATGAGGAGTCAATCTTTTAGCATCATAGAAGGTGGGGAGTTTTCAAGCACGTACATGTGAGTAAAGAGTTGTCTTTTGAGCTTAAAGCTCTTTATATATAGACGGATTGCTACTTTAACAAAGTATTAAGGTGAATAATAAATGTTTATAAAAAGGTTTCTGGAGAAGATGAAATGAACTTATAAAACGAGCTAGTAATACAATGGTTTGTTGAGAATGATCAAATAAGCGTAGATGAAATGCTCCCAATGATAAGATCGTTTAAGCCATCTAGGATCGTTTTACAAATAACATCATAAACATGCAGCGGAATATAAAGAACAATGATGTTATTAAACAAGGTTTCTCTTGATTAACAACTTTATTCCTAATGGCTAGTTCATCTATCCCTGTAAAGGAGACATTTGCCCTAGGTGGAATAATTGTACCTGTGGGTGGAGGTACTACTTTGTATGCCTTTTCTCTTTTGAAAATTTCATACAAAGGATCAGTCAAAGTTTCATCCCCAGATGAATTGTTACTTTCCTCACTACTACTATATTCAACACCAAATCCTATGCATGTTTTATCATTCAAAACTTTTTGTTTGTTTAGGATTTCAGTTTGCAATAGAGTAGCATTGCTCCATTTTTCAAGTTTTTCTTTCAATTCATCCCTTTCTTTTATGACATTGTCAAATTCTTTTTGTTTTTCCCCTAATTTCTAATCCCTCATTTTTAAATCATACTCCATCTGTTCATATTTATCACCCTATGCATATTCATTCTTTTCATGTGTTCTAATTATGACCTCTAATGATTCTAAGCTCAATTGATATCCCTGAATTTCTAACCTAGCTCTTTGAAAATTATCTTTTTCAGTTTGATAATCATTCAACAATTTTTTATAAGATTTACTGCAATTAGAACAGTAGGGTACCTCTGAGTTAGAAGAATCGGTTGAGCTTGTAGCCATCAAAGCAAGAGCAACTGGTGCATTATCAGCTTCTTCGCTCCAGTCAAAAACTCCAAGTCCATCTTGTCCAAGATCCACATGGTCTGCATCAATCTCTATGCTCCAATCATCTTCTTCAATTCCATTCAGTGCCACCATAGCAAAAGTCACAGGATCATCATCAAATTCCTTGGTCCAGTCAATTTCACCTTGGCTGTCTTTTGCTACCAAAGCTTTTGAGTTTGAATCTTCAATGGGCACAATTCTCTTTTCCTTACTTCCATTTGCTCTGTTTGCCTGATATTTAGCAAACTTGCATTCCCTAGCAAAGTGACCCAACTTCTGACAGTTAAAGCATTCAATCTTTGACTTGTCAAAGGTGATTCCATTTTTAGGCTTGAGGTCTATGGGTCTTCCTGTCTTTCTCATGAACTTTCTTATTCTTGCAGTTATCATAGCTACTTGCCATCTGATGTCAATTTCTTCCATAGCATCATCATCAATTTGCAGCAAGTCTTCATCATCATGAGTTTCAGGCATAGAAGCTTGTTGAGCAAAGAAAGAACATATGATTTCATCTGAGTTGAAAGAAGAGTTGAGAGTTTCTTTCAACTTGCTTGATGAAGCCTGAGCATACCCTTTGGTGATGATTTCAGATTTATCATCAGCAGTACTTTGTCTAGAAGTACTGCCTTTGATTTCAGCAGACATAAAAGCAATACTTTGTGAATTTGAACTTGAAGCACCCTTCAACTCATGCTCATACACCTTCAGGTTGTTATAAAGATCATCAAAGTCCAATTCATCTAATCCAGGTTGTCCTCTAATCATTGTAGCAACCACATGCCACACAGGTGGTAGACTTCTGAGAAATTTTAAATTAGTATCTTCATAGGATACCTTAGCATCATACAACTATAGCATACTAATAATGTTCTGGAATCTGTCATATGCTGAGTCTAGCTCTTCTCTAGCTCCAACAATAAAGGTCTCAAACTGTTGTTTCAAGAGATTCTTCTGCATCTTCTTAGATTCCTTATTACCTCAAAATCTTGCTTTTATAGCAGCCCACAGACTCCTGGCATCTTGAGCATCATGGAAGCTCAAGAGATGTCTACCCTCTAGCATCAAACAAATTCAAAAGCATACTAAAATTATTAAAGACACAGTGTTCTGAAACACAAACCTCCTGTCATAAGTGCCTAAACGTCTAGCTTCTTCTTATGAGACGCCCAACAACTTAAAGGTCTCACAAACAACTTTGTTTCATAGAGATCTTCTCATCGTTTCTTAGATTCCTTTATTACCTCCAAAAATCTCTGCATTCTTTATAGCAGCCCCCATACAACCCCTTGGCAATCTTAGACATCATGGAAGCTCAAGAGATGTCTATCTGGTATTTGCAGAGGAGCACTATGTTAGAGATAAAGCCTATCCTCCATTGTTTATTTATCTCCTTGCATTTGACAACAATTGAAGTTCGGTGCAAAATGAACGGTTTGTACCCAAGTAAGAAGCTAGTTCGGTTACTAGCTTGGTTCACCATTGGTGATAATAACACGCATAGGAATAAGCAGACATAAAAGTTGCAATAAACATCTATTTCTCAATCTATCATGCACCATTAGGTTCAATACTCACCCTTACTTGATGAATGTGAGAATTTCGAAGTGCAGCTGACAGTAATGAACGAGCAGAAGGGTGGTTTTCAGCTTCAGACATCTTTAGTGAGCATTGCAACAGATATACGGATGTTTCAAAGTTCTTCTTAATCAGATTTTCCTCACAAGCTCCTGATTTAAAACCACTTGTGAGAGTCTTTGAATAACTCCATTAGATCCGTATGTAAAGCTCAGGTTTGTTTAGACCTTATCCTAAGTGAATATAAATTGAATAAAACACCGAGAAACTATAAAGAGTATATTGCGAATATCAACGGAAAAAAACATAAAAGACAAAACATTAGACATATCATTCTGAAACACAGGTATTCATACTCATTAACCTTCTCACTATTAAGCCCCAAATATTCTAACAACGATACAACATGTAAGAATACACGGTATTGCATCTATACAAAACTAACCAACGGATCAAAGATCCTTCGAGATACGCTAAACCAACCAAACAAAATCTAGGCATTCTCATGCCTAACCACACATACACACCCTACTAACGTCCTACAGTTCTAGTGCACACAATGTAAAAACTACACAGAACGTCTGATATCTCATTATATAATTTTAGTAGATACTAGGTTATAACAAAGTATAAGTACAGACACATACGATATTAAATACTATAATTCAAACCAATTAAATTATATTTGACTAAGTCTCCTTCACAAGTCCATCCATTATGAGTAGACTTTTATCATATTTAGCTTGAAATCTCTCTATCTTACTTACTTGAAACTGAGATGGAGATCTTCTAGGAAAATACCTTCAAAATCTTCCATCTCTTAAAGAATTTCAGCTTTTGCGTTAGAGTCCTTTGTTTTTCAATCTTTTTATTCACTTTGTCACCTCCCATCAGAATCTATAAATGCCCAATCTCAAAATTCCTTCCCCTATTTGTGATGATGACAAAACAAACAAAGTCCGTGACGAACTTCACCAATAAAGCGACCAAACGCTCCACCTGAAAAGATTGACAGAATTGTAATCACTAGCAACTTCCCTAAAATGAACAAAATCTTCCCCTTTAGATTCAAATTTTCCTTTGTAACCTTGCCATGCCCACCCAACACATAATAAAACGGAACTGCAGAACTCAATAAACTCATACTAATACATTATCTTTCCCCTTCTTAGTAATCATCTCATAGGGGCGGATCTTCCTGTCAGCTAAGAAAAGGTAAAACTTGGATCCAATAACAGCCTTAACAAATCACATAACATACCCACCAACTACAAAAATCCAAGCCTTCCAATACTTACAAACATACCCCGCCGATGAAGGATAATAGTCGTAAAAATGAACTCTTTGAGCAGGTAAGAAATAATATAAAAGCAACATTATAAATTAAAATTACAAGCAGTAGTAACGAAACACATCCCTTCAACGTTTGATGCAAGGTAAGATGCGGATTATAAACATTTTTAAAACAATAATAGCTTTCCCATGAACAACACAATATGTTTCTACCACTCTTGCAATCATCGAACTCCAGTAGGCTCTACATGCAACGGTTGATCTCTTATGAAGCGCGAAAACCTGAGCGTATAAACAATCTGAACCGATAATAATGAAGAAAGCGCTAAATTCTCCCCAAACATGTATCTTAATGCGTCTGCACTATAAGGATATTAGATGCAAGTAACCTCACAATCTTCTTCTTCGTCTTCTTATACGTCCGAACAACCTCATCTCTCGATGGAATCAAAATCCGCATGCCTATACATGAGTGCACGAGCCAATTGAAAGTAAATACCTGTGATTTGTAATACAATTGTATCACTTTTACATCAGATTAAAGCGAAATAGTTTGATCATCAAGTCTCTCTCAGCATATAACCCCTATAATAAACCTCGAAAAGTATTCTATCCTTCAAGCGAACCCAAAGATCGAATTATTAAAGAACACGCCTAATACTAGAAAACATCCAACTTCTCATCTTCCAAATAAGATGATAAACAATCTTCTTCTGTGAGTACTACAATGTATCTCCTTACATCAGGTAAAAACTAGTTTTATCAAGTCTTCATCATAAACCGTATATAACCAAACAAGTTATCTCCAAGACCAAAAGATATAATAAGAACACTCATCCAAGAATTCCACTTCATCTTCAAATAAGCAATAAACAATCCTCTTCGTAATCAATTAATCAATAAATACGAGCCTTTAATTCAGTTAAGAACCAAAAACCAAAAATCTTATGTGTGTGTTATCAGATATCTGTCAAAGCTAGCAGTACTAACTTCTTTTATCGAACAAGGCTAGTAGTTGTAATTGCTTCTAGCAGTACTAACTTCCTTTAACCCAAACAGTATTAACATAGGAAGCAGTATTAACTTTATTGAACCCGAGCAGTATTAACTGCTCAAATTCAATAGCAGTATTAATATCATGAAGCAGTATTAACTTTTTAATCCCAAGCAGTAGTAACTAACTGCTTTTACCACAAGCAGTAGTAACTGCTTTTTAACGCTAGCAGTACTAACCAACAATAATAATAGTAGTAACTGCTTTTATACCTTAGGAGTATTAACCCATGACTTACTACTGTTCTTCCATACTAGGCAGCACAAAGTACATTAGCAGCATTAACCATCCTTGATAGCATTAAGTATGTACTTGAGCCCTAGCAGCATTAACTGAGTCGAGCAGCACTAATTTAAACAAAGAGCAGAAACTATATCCAAGCAGCATTAGTCTTCTTTAACAGCATTAACTTTGTATACAAATCCAACAGTAGTAACTATCCTATTACCAGTTGTATACCAGCTGATCTAGATCATTGCCTTGAAAGTTTCCATGTCTTCTTATTTAAGCACGATAATGATCAAGAATAACATTAACATCCTTCTCTTCCAAATCATGACCACCATAGATACCATTAGTGTAAACCCTAACTTTATACAATCACGGCTTATCAAGAAAACCCTAAAAGAGTTTGAATGAATTCATACCAAGCCGTGTATACACCACATCAGATCCGAAAAATATACAAACCTTAATTGTCTTGGGTTTGATCAGTTAGAGCATAACAAATCAAAAAGAAACCCAAATAAATAGTAACAAAGCTTACCAATCGTATTGCATACCCAAATAGGTAGAGAGAACGATTATAAGCATCATTATAGCACTGAATCTTCAAAACCCCATAAAAGTTTCACTACACGATTTCTTGAAAATTAGGGTTTTTAGAGTTTCTTTAAAACCTTGTAGATCCTAGATCGAGAGCCATATGGCTCTGATACCAATTATGGAAACCTACAACACGTGATAGGTTCTTTGATCGTTTAAGCTCCTGTTTGTTTAAAACATGATCTAGGATGAATTAATAACAAAGACGAAATATTCAAACGTTGAATCATTGTTATTAATACAAGGTTTTTCATCGTTATCACCTAAGATACATGACTACTACAAACCCCAATCTTACCTAATCAATGGTAAGACGGTTACATCAACAAACTATAACAGGAATCATAAGATTCTTGAGGCTACACCACCATGCTAGCATCTATCTCTTGTAGGACGTGTAAACCCACACACACAACACGTTTTACACCTTTGGTGCACACACACTTTTTGGCACACAGAAAACTATATGCTTGGACCTCCTTTTATAGCATAAGGAAGTTAGGGTTTACATGGAAACTAATAAAAGATATTAAATAAGTAATCATCTAATGTTTATCTTGATATCTTTTATCTTTATCTTTATGTTGACCAAATCTTCATTATCTCCTACATCTTGTAGAATCTTGCAATGACAACTTTGGTCCTTCTTGTTTCCATCTTGTTTCATTCATGTTTTGTCTTATCAACTCAAATATAATTCCCAACAAAGGCCCCTACTACACCATCTGAAGTTAGATCATTTCTAGGGCTGGCTGGTTATTATCGACGTTTTATCACGAATTTCTCCAAGATTGTTAAACCTCTCACCTCGTTAACTCAGAAAAACCAAAAGTATGAGTGAGGCGAAGAGCAAGAAGTGGCATTTCAGACCTTAAAGAATAATTTATGTGATGCGCCAGTTTTGTCTCTACCCGATGGAGTGGAAGATTTTGTAGTTTACTCTAATGCGTCTAATTAAGGATTAGGATGCGTGTTGATGCAAAGAGACAAGGTAATTGCCTATGCATCTAGACAATTGAAGATTCATGAGAAGAATTACACTACACATGGCTTAGAGTGAGGAGCGGTTGTGTTTGCGCTTAAGACCTGGAGACATTATCTTTATGGCATAAAGAGTGTTATATACACGGATCATAAGAGTCTTCAGCACATATTTGATTAGAAGGATTTGAATATGCGTCAAAGGAGATGGATTGAGTTGTTTAGTAACTATGAGTGTGAGATTCGCTACCATCCTGGTAAGGCGAATGTGGTGGCGGATGCCTTAAGTAGGAAAGAACATGTGAAGCCTAGACGTGTTCGCGCTGTGGCAATGACAATTCAATCTAGAATGAAGGTGTTGATTTTGGCGGCTCAAAAGGAAGCGTTTAAGCAAGAGAATTTGCTTAGCGAGCGATTAAATGGGTTGGAGCAACAAATGGAAAAGAGAGATGATAGAAGTCTATACTTTTTATATAGTATATGGGTTCCTTTGGTAGGTGATGTATGGATTACAATCATGGATGAAGCTCATAAGTCTAAGTATTATATACATCCTGGAGCAGATAAGATGTATTATGATCTACGAGATATGTATTGGTAGGATTGATGAGAGAATTGCTAATATGTTTGTAAGTGTGTAAATGTTCCAAAGTAAAGGCAGAGCACCAAAGGCCTTCGGGCTTATTGCAACAACCTGGAATACCGAAATGGAAGTGGGATAAGATCACTATGGATTTTATCACTAAGCTGCCTAGGTCAAAGAATGGGCATGATACGATTTGGGTCATAGTCGATAGACTGACTAAGTTGGCTCATTTTCTGGCTATAAGAGAAGACTATAGTACGAAAAGATTAGCAAGGATTTACATCGATGAAATAGTCGCGCGACATGGAGTTTCTGTGTCGATTATTTCAGACAGGGATAGACGGTTTATTTCGCGATGCTGGCAGACTGTACAAAAGGCTTTAGGGACGAGGTTGGATATGAGTACGACTTATCATCCCCAAACGGATGGTCAAAGTGAGCGTACGATTCAGACTCTAGAGGATATGCTTAGAGCATGTGTAATTGATTTCGTGGTAGCTAGGATGTTCAATCTACCGTTAGCTAGGTTTTCCTACAATACTAGCTATATGCGAGCATAAGATGTGCTCGTGTGAATCATGATGGAGGAAGTGTAGGTCGCTATTTTATGGGCTGAGTTTGGTAAAGGAGTTTGATTAGACTGAGTTGGTTCAAGTGACGACTGATAAAGTGGTTTTTAGTAATGATAAAGGAGAAGCTCAAAGCCGGCAAGAGATCGTCAAAAGGCTATTGCTGATTAATAGACGCAAACTGTTAGTGTTAGAGTTTGAAGTAGGAGATTGGGTTATGTTAAAAGTGTCACCTTGGAAAGGTGTAATTCCCTTTGGGAAAAAGGGTAAGTTGGCACCAAGGTATGTAGGGCCATTTGAGATTCTTGAAAGAGTCAGTCCTGTAGCTTATCGATTGAGATTGCCTAAGGAATTGAGTGGAGTACATGACACGTTTCATGTGTCAAACCTAAAGAAGTGTTTGGCAGATGCTAGTTTGCATGTGCCATTGGATGAGATTAAGGTTGACAAAACTCTTCGTTTTGTTGTGGAACCTATAGAAATTATGGATCCTGAAATTAAGAGTTAAAACGTAGTAGAATAGCTTGTGAAAGTTTGTTGGAATTCTAAGCGTGGACCTGAGTTTACTTGGGAATGCGAAGATTATATGAAGTCTAAGTACCCTCTGTTGTTCGTTGAGCGAACTGATGAATCGGCTAGTTAAATCTCGGGATGAGATTTCTTAAAGGATGGGATACTGTGATAACCATGACTTGAGCAGGTAAGTCAAACTATTAGTGTTGACTTATGGATCTGTTGCAATGTCTGGGATATGTGTTATATGTGTTTATACGTGTCTTATGTGTTTCTGTGGGTTATGTGAGATTTGATAATCAATCCATTGAGCGTGATCGTCTCATTGGGATTGGATTTGTGTTGGATTTTGTGGAGTTCATTTCGTTCACATTTAGTGACAAGGAAATGATTTTGGTGATTGAAGCGGGTTCGCGTTAATTGTGTAAGTAATTATACGTATATGTATTTATGTGTTAGTAATATTAGGATGAGATTAAGTTTTAGTGGTAAGGATATGAAAGAAATAAAATTTCTATTTTTGGAATTTAGGTTTAATAAAAATGAAAAGTTAATTATTTTTAAAAGTCTAGTAAATTGCGTTTACGCAAAAATGTATGCGCAAATAAGCTTAGGTTTTTATAAAAACTTAAGGTAATGTTAATAATTAAGTTATTAATTAATAAATAAATAAACTAAATAAAAAAGGAAAAGATGCCATTCGGCCGGATAAGGGAAAGAAAGGAAAAAAATGAGTTTTAAAAGGAAACAAACTCTAATTAGATCTTATCTATAATTAATTGGGGGCCTATAAATACAAAATAAAATCCCAAACCCTCCCCCTTTTGTAGAACCGGTCGAAGAAGAGAGAAAAAAGGAGGAAAATTTACGGTTTTTGCTTTTGTGAAGAAATCAAGCTCTAAGGTAAGTTTTAATTAATCCTTATTAGTTATTAATCTTTAATCATGTAATAATTAATATGGTGGATAATTAGGGTTCATTAAGATCAGTAATTAATGATATAATAATCATGTTATAATGATTAGGGTTTAATTAGAAGCTTATGGATATAATTGGTTAAACTTAATTCGCGTTAGAATTTGATTTGGATTGAGGCAGAATTAGGGCTGTGTTGTTCGGCCATTATCTCAATGATGGTAATATACTTTGTAAAGTTTCCGGTGTCTATAACATAACTCAGAGAGTATAGTTTTCAAAACATCTGGCCTCGAAGGTTTTTGAGGTCGGGAAGTTATTCAAACATTGGTTGTAAGAAAAGTTGTCAAATTAGTAAATATGGGTCTGATTTAGGTAAGATTACAAGGTATAAAATCCCCACCTAAAATTCGAATTTAGCTTATTCCTTCTACAGGAGTTTAGTTCTATGTGTCTATTAGAAATACCCTAAAGGAGAGCTTCTGATTTGGAGTCTAAGTATGATTTTTAAGTCCAAGCTTTTTAGTGTGCAATCAGATCCGAATTAGGACTGTTTTGAAGTTTGATTTTCTTAGGAGTACTTGTGCATGTAAATGGCTCTTGGGAATCATGAGGTAGTTAATATACTCATAAATGAACATAGGTAATTTTTGGTATGAATTATGGAGGTCAGTAAGTAGAGGTTTTGAGTACGTTAAGTCACGTTAAAATTCTGCAGTTTTGAACAAATTGTGGCTAACTAGTAAAACTTGTTAATGAAGTGGTTTAAGTTGGGTATGGTGTCAGGGTGACCCATGGGGTTAATAAAACACCTTAGACATCCATCATATGATTGTTACATGTGCATTAAGATTTTGGCTTAGTAGCGTGTAACACGAGTTATTTTGTTGTATAGATTTGTGCTAGTTGTTTGTGAAGCTTATTGTTGGAATCTTTTGGAAAGCTAAGCAAAGTTGAGTTTCATAGCCCCTTTTTCTTATGTTATTTTGGGGTGAGAATGATGCTTGTCTTGTTGCCGTGCTAAAATGTTTTTAAGCTTGCTGTAGTTATGTGTATTGGATCGTAAGCACGTTCCATCCCGTTGTGTTGCAATATGATATGTTTGGTAATGTGAATCCCAATATGCAAAACGAGATGTGACGGTAGTAAGACTGCGTGAGCTAATATGAGGCCACGTAGAGCACATATGTAGTTGATATGATTGTGGATCGTGGGAACGTTCCGTCCCGTTGTTGTTAATTGTTGTTATGAATTGTTTTGGTAATTGCAGCAGCTAATTAAAAGTTTATTTTGGATATTGTTGTATGTCATAAACCTATGATTCTCTCTCAACTTTATGTTAACGTTTTAAGCATCATTTTTAGGTGAGCTTAATGCTGCTAAGATAGAGCGAAGTGGCTAGAAGAGACCGTAGGATGCTTGGAGTTTATTTATGCTTTCTGTTTGAATAAATGCATTTGCATGAATTGTTTGGATTATGTTTTGCATGTCATTTATTGACGAGGCCTCTTTCTCATTAATAAAGACACCGTTAGGTTTTGGGTATTGTTATGACACTTTGTGTCTTTGCTTTACTTTAGTATTCATTTTAGTATTCTCTATATAGACACCATGTGTTGTGATGATATCAATTCTTGTTTACGCCTTGTGTTTCCGCCTTGGCGAGGTGTGACAGTCCATGCTAAAGTTTTGACCGAAATGCTAATTTCTACTCATGTCCTAAAAGTCTTAGCCAATTATGTTAAGCCACGTCTTAACAATTTTGTGCTCAAAGTCATAAGGAATAAATAGATCAATCTATTCACCAAACCATCAACCTCCGCTGATGATCTCTGAGACATGGATCTAAAACTAAAGCAGTTGAACATAACTCATCTGAACAAGTCAAATACGACTCATCCTACCAATCAAAAGCTTTATGATACCCTTTATGAATCCATCATTCTTGATCAAGAAGCACTCGATGATCAAAATGCAGAGCCATCCTTTCATAAACAGTCTCACGATCATCAAGATCCTCCCATCGATCATGATAGGTGTACACAAGATACAATGTAGACGTCTAAGAGTGTTGGTGTAGCCTCAAGGTAATCAAGGTTTTCCTTGATCCCTGTTACTGTTAGAGAGGAAGAAAAAACAAAAGGATGCTGGTCAATCATCTTCTAAATCTTCAAGCAAAGATAAAGCTCCCATGGTTCATGCTCAAGAATACACTCCTACTAACCAACCACAAGACTAAGAAGATATATATGTTTAAAAATGTCCTAATGCGGGATGGTTCACAAAGAAATCAGGGTCAGCAGATGCTGCTAATAGAAGGACAACATGGTTTGACTTGATTTTGAAATCAAACATTAATCAAAATGAGAATCACATTCTTGGACCATCTACTATGGCTATAGGAAAGAAGCTTAAAGAATTTTGTTGGGATTCTTGATTTGATGAGACAAAGTGAATAAAAGAATGAAACAAGATGGAAACAAGAAGGACCAAAATTGTCATCATGAAGTTCTACAAGATGTAGAAGAAAATAAAGATTTGGTCAAAATAAGATAAGAATGAATATTAATGAGAAGATAATTAATTGATTCTCTCATTAATATATTAATTAGTTTCCTTGTAAGCCTAGGACTCCTTATGTTATAAAAGGAGGTCCAGGCATTTAGAAAAATGTATCCAGAAACATAGAGTCGACTGATGAGAGTCGAATAGTAAAGGTGTGTGTGTACAACATAGTTAGTAGTTAATTAGTAATAGACATATTATAGATGTCTATGTAGTAGTTAGTGACCCCAAATTATAGTAGTTAGGGTAATAGGGAAAATGTATGAATGAAAAACCTTATTCATAACTTTGATTGTGTTCTTTATTATTCCGCTGCATGTTATCAATCATTGTTATTATTATCTTAGATGAGCAAAACGATCTTATCAATTGGTATCAGAGCAGGTTACTCTTGATATCTAGGATCTACAAGGTTTTTGAAGAAACCCATAAACCCTAATTTTCAAGAAAATTATGTGGTTAAAAGTTCTCTGGTGTTTTGAAGATTAATTGTTGTGATGACGCTTATGATTGTTATCTCTACCTGCTTAGGTATGCAATACGATTGGTAAGCATTGTTACTATTTTCAATGGGTTTCTTTTGCTACTGTTAATTGTTCGTCTTAATCATATGGGCGTGGATTCGATTTTTTTATTATGTTCATGAGATCCACTTGTTTAACGATGGCGAATATTTAGGTAATTCGTTTCATTATCATGGATGTCAAGATTTTTCGTGTAAACAATTATTGTTTTTGATTCTATAAAAGATGATATGGTCGTGATTATTAAGTTGCATGTATGGAATAAGGGTACAAAAGCTTTACGTGGACGTTGGGCTTCAAAGCTTATACAACTTGTTAATGCCACTGTCAAATGTGGTGGTGATAAGAAGTTAACAGGTGCGATCTGATGCTACACATGGCTTATTTTTAGATCATGTGCTTGTTCTTGGTAATGGTTTATCCGACTCAAGAAGATAAAGCGTCACTAAAGGCTATGGGAGGAAGGAGAAATCCAATTTGTGACAGATTAGTGACAGTTTTGTGACTAATAAAGTGTTACTAAGTTAATACTGCCATGGTATTTTGGTTAGTACTGCTCCCATGAATGTTAGTACTGCTGCCCTTTGATTGATAATATTGCTCGAGTAATGAAGTTAGATGTTTTTAGTACTGCTCGAATATGCTTAGTACTGCTTGTTGACAAGGATTGTTAATGCTATACATGAGTATATGTTGCTGTTATTACTCGCTGCCCACCCAACTGCTATTTGAACTCGAAAAGAAACTTGGGCTTATATGTTATTAATAGTGCTTGATTTTAAAGCTGCTTGAGTTCACAATTGTAACTGCTCTTTGTGATTAATATTTGTCGAGCAAACAATTGGTATACAATTTGGGCTTCAAAGTGAGTAAATTAACACAATTGCTATTGGGTCCACAGTGAGTAAATTAATAATGTTTGTGTATACGGTTGGGCTTAAAGAACTATTGGGTTCAAAGTGGTTCACGTGATTGCATAAGGAAAAGGTTTCATTGATAACTGATACGTAATCAGTTAGTTCATGTTTATGTGTATAGGCTCAAAGAGATTGTTTGTTCGTTAATGATGTTAGTGGATAGTTTATGCTGCTAACAGAAGTACTGATGCGTATAGGATTTTAATACTGTCTTGCATTAGTTTCTATTGCCCAAAGACACATGGATTATACTGTTCAGAGATAGAAAGTTTTAGCTGCTAATGTTATCTGAGAAATTTTTAATACTGCCAGTGTCATCCGAGAAAAGCTATTAATAGTGTTAGCATTGTACGATTTGGTTTTCAGATGGATTTGGATCTCGGACAGAACTATTTTTCAAATAGTTTATTCTTATTGATTTATGGCTCGTTTTGGAGATTATTTGAAGATGTGATTACGAAGACAGTTGATTATTGCTTATTTGATGTTGTAGTTGGGTTTCACAGGTGCGTGTCTTATCATATCTTAAAGTATAGTTTTGCAGACTATGACTTTAAAGATAACTTGTTCGTGCTTAAATGGTGTTGACGAAGACTTGTCAAAATCTAGCAAAGGTGTGTGATTTTTCTTATGGTGCTCAATGCTCACATTTGCTATCACTTAGTATGTGTCTCATAGAAGATGAGGATTTTTGTCAAGAGGTTGCGGTCTACTTATATTTCACAGATTTATTTATAAGTTCGACGTCACGTGGATAGTGCAAGACATAAGACACAAGTTTGGGAGATTCTACTTCTTCATCAAATTCGTTATACTCAGTTTTCTTCATCAGTGATCACTACATAGAGCCTACAGAGTTCGAGATTCAAGAGATGGTAAACATATTGGTTTCAGGGGAAGCTTATTGATTAAATGTTTAACCATCTACATGCACCACTTGAGGGGAAGTGTTTACAAGTTGCATATCTACAAGAAGACCCCTATTGGATGATTACAAAAAGGGGAAGAAGACTACAGAGATATGATTTGCAGCTTATTATGTGTGGTGACATAGTCAAGGATTCTAATTCTTATCTTAAGTCAAGGGGAAGCATTGAAGATTTTGTTTCATTCAGGGAGATGATTACATCTCAACTTCAGGGGAAGCTTTGGCTTTATGATGAAGTTCGTACGAGACTTTGTTTGTTTTGTCATCATCAAATAAGGGAAGATTATTGGGATTCTTGATTTGATGAGACAAAGTGAATAAAAGAATGAAACAAGATGGAAACAAGAAGGACCAAAATTATCATCATGAAGTTCTACAAGATGTAGAAGAAAATAAAGATTTGGTCAAAATAAGATAAGAATGAATATTAATGAGAAGATAATTAATTGATTCTCTTATTAATATATTAATTAGTTTCCTTGTAAGCCTAGGACTCCTTATGCTATAAAAGGAGGACTAGGCATTTAGAAAAATATATCCAGAAACATAGAGTCGACTGATGAGAGTTTAATTGTAAAGGTGTGTGTGTGTACACCATAGTTAGTAGTTAATTAGTGATAGACATATTATAGATGTCTATGTAGTAGTTAGTAACCCCAAATTATAGTACTTGGGGTAATAGGGAAAACGTATGAATGAAAAACCTTGTTCATAACTTTGATTGTGTTCTTTATTATTCCGCTGTGTGTTATCAATCATTGTTATTATTATCCTAGACGAGCAAAACGATCTTATCAAATTTATCCAGAAGGACGAGCTTATAATAGCAGATCTTGAAGCTGCAAGATTAGAGAAGCTGAAGCAATAGTACAAGAACGATGTGGAACTCGAATATCATATTGATCAACTCAAAGAAACTGTGTCAACTGAAGCACAGCAGAATACTGGTAAAGGCGATGTGTCCAAGCCAAGATCATTTAAAAGTCACATGTTAAAGAGCATAAAACCTCATCTCAGCTTTTACAACAATAACTTCTTTTACCTGGTAAGCCTTAGCACTGGAGAGAAGTATGCTACATTGCTCACTAAGCACTTCGCAGCAAGGTATTACATCCAAGGAATTGAAGATATGATATCTAAAAGATGGAGCAAAGAGGTGCATCATTATCAAATCAAAGCCCTGAATGGAATACATCACTGGGAAGATGGACATCAAGACTTCTTCAAGGCTGAGATTAGTAACATATCACCAGGCAAAGTCTATTCTGATAAGAGAATCATTTTTGTTGTAAGAGTGGTCTTAAAGAGGAAATGAGGCTATAGATTCTTGTCATCAATTGTTGTCAGAAGATCGGATAAAAAGTAATACACATTCAGTTATGCAGATCTTCGCAGACTCAACCTAAATGATATAGAAGACATGTATTTGCTCAAATTCCAAGACAAGCTGCACCATCTCGAGTTAGAGTTTAAAAAAGACTTTAACAACGCACTTCTTCTCCTCATCCGAAGAACAGTGATAAAGAACAGAGTTGAAGATTTGCAATTGGGTGTAGAGAGCTATCAAAGGACCCTCAACCTGACCAAACCAAAGCTTTACTTTGAAGGAATCGATGACAGGATACAATACACAATGTCTGGAGCAGAGAAAGGGATAGTGTATCTCAATCAACACAACCGCCGATCTCTGATAAAGCTCAATGAAGTTCATAAACTCTGTGATGGTACTCTGATGAAGATTCCAGAAAACCTGATTGAAATGGTAACCAAGAACAAGCTGGGTCTAGGTAATGAAAAGTTAAAAGGACGTGACTGGAATGAGAAGGACATCAAAAGGTCCAAGGAAATGCTGGACAAGATTGATTAAGTCATAAAGCGCAGAGATCAGCTACGACGATTGGAAGAGTATGTTAGTGGACGTCCCAAGACTATTGATCATCGAGCTTTTGTACGACCAGTGTAATTGCCCCTTAGGGGGAGATTGTTAAAAACACAGAAAGTGTTGGTTACATGGTCACTTATCTAGTTAAATCATAGTCTAAGGATTAGTTAATAAATAAATAAGGACTTGTATGCAATTATGTAATATTACCCTTTTCCTTCTTAGTCCCTCCTCCCTTCCTATATAAAGGAGGCTAAGGTAAGGAAAAGGGTGGTGATTTCTCCTTATTTTTAATCTAATATTCTCTTCATTCTTTCCCTCTCCTATCTCACGTCACCCTCTCTCTCTAAATATAGTAGTGTAGTGTATGTTTATGATATCTATCAGTGCTAAGGGTTAACAAGTTCCAAACCATGTTGGTAAGAAAGGTAACCTTGAATGTCTAGTTTGTAAACAGGTTGCAAACCATGGTGGTGATGAACTAGTGGACAAAGGAAGACCACTAAAGAGAAAAAGGGTGTATGCTAAATAGATGGATGAGGCATTTACTAAAGATGAACGTCAATGCTGAGAATGCAAAGAATGGGTCGTTTATGTGTTATCTTCTATTACTAATGTTTTGGATCTTAAATTACCCTTGTATGTATTTCTTGTAATTTTTTGTTGTATGTATATATGGTATGTTTAAGAGAATAAAGTTATGAGAGCGTACTAGTTATGCAACTTGTTTTCGTTATTTTGTCTCCAAGGTAACAACATTGGTCAAACAGAGTAGTGGTCAAACACCGTTGGGAAAATTACAGGATCTTTGGTTGAGACAAAACGGGTGAACGGGTCTCACTTTAGGGACGGACATTTTAATTTACCCATAAACAACTACGAAACCATGAAGACATTATACTGAAATGATTCAATGATTAACAAACAAAACTTGCAATTATACATTCATTAACAAACTGAAAGACAGAAATGTTAACAATATATCACCCAAAATCAAAAAAGAACAACCCCACAACCTGACCATCTCCTATTTATAGAGTTTTATAAAAATCAACCTCCTTATAAACCTAAAGGCACAATTGTAAAACTACCTTCCTCAATTCTATCACCTTAATTAAATCATCCTTCTGAAGATGCTTGAGTTCCTCCCTTGTCTTATAGGCCACTGAATTTCTCGGCAAATGTTCAAGCTCTTCTATAAATGCCCGCCTTTCATTTATACTTTCAAGCAACTGCATCATTATATTGGAAAGTTCATTGGCTAGCTGAGCTTCCCTTTGCGTCTGCATGTCAAAATAAACGAGCAATTTCTCTAGAAACTTGGTAAACTTTTCTAAAACCTTGAGTTCCTCCAGATGAACACATCCACGAGCAGCAACCATAGAAAAATGTGGGTTTTAGGATAGTGAAAGGGTTTAGGAAGTTAAGGTATGGATGTGTGTTTTTTGGATATGAAGGACGATATGCAAAGTGGATTTAAATATAAGTGAATATATGGAGATGAATCGACTACACAAACGAAGAGTCAAAACACAATTATTACATTGGGAAGGTAAATGTAAAAGGTGGCTAAACCGTGACAACACATCATACAATGATTTCAAGGACCAAGCGTGCAAGTAACGTGTAAAACATTTATTGTGTATTTGACGGGAAATATAAAACCAATAGAACGCATTGAGGGACCAATGATGTAAGTTAAAAAAAACACTAATAAAGCCACTTAAACCTATTACCAACGGGCAACGTTCATTAAGTCTACGTCTTTTTTACTAAACAAAAACACAAACAAAGTCAAAATTAACAAACATTTTCAAGAATGTCTTCATCTTCTTCCATCCCTCCTACAGAGTGTAAATGTCAGCTTCCATTGATGATGCTCGCCTCTTGGACCCGTTCAAACCCTGCTAGATGATTTGGTGTTTGCCCTAACAAATATGTAAGTCGTTGCATTTTTCTAGATCTTATTTTATTAGCTAACTATAAAAGATGGCATTGGTGTGATTCGGAGTTAGAGAATAAACGGTACATAGATCATTTGTATGAGATGCATCTGCTTCTTAATCCCTCATAAAGAGAAGAACTAGAAAATGAAGGATGAAGTCGAGAAGAACTTGCAGTCCTTCAAGTTGAGTTTGCTGATATGGAATGTCAAATGCAGCAACTCATGGAAGAATTGAAGAAAAATCAAAAGAATGCTTTCTTTTGGAAGTTAACTGCGATAGTGTTTGGGGTAGTGGCTTCGTTTATGTTTGTTATGAATTAATTAGTTGGGGGTATTTTGTCTATATCAGTTGTATGAATTATCCATGATCAGTTGTTGTTCTTGTAATGGATGAATTAATGTCTTTGTTTGTTTAAGCTTTTATGTTTTTGGTGCCAAATGGTTATACAGATTATTTGACTTTTGCTAAATCATACCAGTAAACCCAACTGAATCAAACATATACTATTGTAGACTTTATAAGTCAAACAACAATACACTAAATGTTGACTTTACTAGTCAAACAAATTAATACATTCATCCACAACAATATGACTAACAACCGAATCTATTCATTCCATCAATCAACACAAAACCACATTCATCCACAATAACATAACCCATTACCTAGTAAGAACATCTACCCATAATCTAATATGTATTCGATCAATTTCCACCTAAAACAACAACTACCCTATAGCTTCACATTGTACTGTAAATGTAAAACCCAAACACATCCCAGGTGATGATGAGATATTTCATCAACTCTAGTCGCTTTTCTTCAACCATAGCAAGGATTTATTCAAGCTCATTATGTGACCTCAACAAACCAGGGATAATCTAAACAGAACTTTGACACATTGGTGGATCAAACCACCGAAGGAAGTTGATACAAGTTGGACTATGAAAGTAAAAGAAAAAGGATGTGTAAATAAACAAACAAACTGATTTGTTACATTTTTTTCAATTCAATCTTACTTACAAATGTAAGACAACCATAGAAATGGCGACTAGGATTTCGATTAGTCCATGATGTTCTGATCATGGCTTGCAAACCACATGAATAACGAACTATTTTATAATTTGTGTGTTTTGCCTTGCAAACCATCATTTATACTACATAGAAAGCATTCAGGGACCAATGTTGCAAGTGCAAAACGACAAAAAAACCTAACAGTTAATTTACCCATTGAGGGATCTTTAGTTAGGGCCCAACGGTTGAAAAAAAAGGGATAATTTTGAAAATTTTAAAATGGCTCATGAGTCAAAAAGTCAAACTAACACCAAACGAGTAACAAAAATCGACTTTAAGGATTAACGACATCGACCCCCGTTATCTAGGGACTAAATTCGTAATCGGACCTGAGTACAGGGACGAACACTATAATTTACCCTAAATATAAAAGATATAAACTTCAATTATTTAAACGTAACACTCTTTATAATATTGTTATAAATAAATTAATTTTTATACTAAAACTTCATGTAAGCACGAGCTACATGATAACATATGTATAAAAGGATATTTACTAAATTCGGCTTATGTCTAAACTTAGTTAGGGCGACTTATATAAAAGCAATCAGGGTCGTTCGTGAATTTTGGAAGCCCTATGCCATAATTAAAAATAGGTTTGTTAGTCCAACATTGTTTAGGATCTCCTTTATGTTTTAACAATGACAAATAAACATTCGCAAAACGTAAAATAACAAACGATAGCCAAAATCCATAAAAAAAAGGAAAATGTGGAATCGGCGCGTGTGGCAACGCTGTTGTTAGCGACGTGGGCACGCCCTTGTCAGGGGTGGCCCAGCCCGCCCACCGTGGTATCCATTTTACGAATTTAATTTTGTCAGTTTCCTATTATTTTTATATTTTTTTTCCCGCCACGCTGTGAGAAACTTCAATGACTAAAGGCATCGTATATGAGTATTTGGAGAATTTGAGAACACTCCTTATGAGGTTTAATATTAGAGAGGAGCAAAAAAAACGAATCCTCTCATTTTTCAAACAAAATGTCAACTCAAATCTTTTATCAAACGCCTTAAGCCAATGGCTAAATACTTCCTTTCTAAACCTAGTATGAACTTACTTTCAACATACCATCAAATGAAAATATTCATTTGACCTTAATCCGGATTTACGTTGTTCCTAATCACGTAACGGGTTTTACTCCCTAATTGGTCAAACTAAGTCAAAGGTCACTTTCTGTAAACGCATCATTTCTCGTAATGGGATATACTTTACTTGAGATGCAAGGCACTTAGCTTGTTTGCATCAATATGATTAGTGATCACATCCATTATTGATTATCATGTATTAAGTCCATGTGACTAATTGAATGTTGTGGTATTTGGGAGGTTAACCATTTAACTTGGGTTTTTCTTACTCCTACCAATAATGATTTACAAACCTACACATGTTTTCCTCACATTTCCTCCCACACATGCAAGATTTTTTTACAAACTCCCACAATTCCTCCAGACACCTCTATTAATATTAATACATTCCTAAAACACATTTTGCTGTAATCATTGTGTTAAACCATTCTTCCTACAAATGATTAAAACTCTTTCTACAACAATCCAACAACATATTCCTACTAATCATTGTCTAACATTCGTTACCACCAAATGATTATATCGTCCATCACTTCTTTGAGGGTTGCTAAAACTTCTCTAGAAGCTTTTACAATTCCTAGGCAGTGTACCTAATAACGTGTGTATGTGTATAAGCAAGACCGCGGGGGTTGTTATCGTTCTTTAGGGGAATAGGATAGGAATGCTCGAACATGGTCTAACAAAATTCTAAGGGGTTGAGAGAAGATTCTTTTTGTGTTTTTATATTTTATAAAAAGCAGGTAAATCAATGGTTTAAGAGGTTGGTTTGTTTAACTAATAACTAAACTAATTATAATCTAAACTACTGGTGATAACTTTATTATAAAAAGATGTATTTACCTAATCATGCACTACTCCTCAGATTGCTTCTCATAGATTTGTTGCTTTGTCACACTTGTGATGATCTGTGTAAGTATTTCTTAGGTCATGAACGGATTACACAAACCCGCCGTCTATTTAATATTCCGTTAAACAACGCACAACTAAGGTAGTATGAAGACTATTACAAGGCCCCTAAGAGTATATTAAATGCATGTGAAATATCTTAAAAAGGATCAACCATATTAGGGGTAAGGTAGTATTAAGACTGTTACTGATGGTATCCTTTCTACACACTCGTGTTTCCCTAGACGTCTATGCCAATTTAATATCTTATGGCTAGTTTTCTAGAGCCTAACGTGCACATCCATCAACAAGAAGCAACATCAAAAGGATCTACAATCTAAGTTTCATGCAATCATAAGTAAATACAAAGGAGGGTTTAGCCTAGCATGTTATAAAGAAAGCAAGAGCATGAATCAATCAAACAACACATAGACATATTGAATGATTAATGATAAACAATATTAGTTGATTAAAACATGGATTAAAGGTAGTTACAATAGGGTTTTGAGGCCCAAAAACTAACCTAAAAAGCTGCTAGAATGACTAGGGTTCATCTCCCAAAAGTTATACAAAGTTACACACTTAAAACCCTAAAATCAGCTTAATATATATACGAAAATCGCTGCGACGGCATCACTTTGAAGTCCTGACACCGTCGCCACGTAGATGATTCTAGATCCTCTTTAAGTTGGCCACGTCCTGACGCCGTCGCTAGATTTCTGACGCCATCATTAGATAGATCACAAAGGCGTCGCTTTATGCCTGCGACACCGTCTCCACGCTCTGTGAACATGATTCTTCAAGAGATTTGGTGTAGGTCCGTAAAAACAAACGATTAAGCACATAATATGGGCATAATTTCATGATTTAGGGGGTTAAATGACCCCGAAATAGTGTATAAAATGACACCTCATCAAATACCCCTACATTTAGGATTTGCTTGTCCTCATGAAAATTGGCTTTTCTACCTAGACAATAGCAATATTGGGGTCATTTAACTTACTCTTTAAAATATTTTTACAACACAACCTTCTAGACCTAATAATTAAAAGCACGGAAAGTATATACTAGCACCTCACATAAGTGTTTGGGATTCTCTCTTTCACTCGGGTGTATAAAAAATTATAACAACTATGGGAAACGGAAAATTAACACTCATTACCTGTCATAGCATATAAATTACCTTAGGCTTGGTAAAAGATCAAACCTCAACCGCTTAGGCACAAGCATTATTTATTACTGTCAAAGAGGTCATTTCAAAGGGTTGTGGGGTGTAGGTGTAGGATAACAATAACGGAAACAAAAATAGATGGGATACATTTGAGGAGTGGCTTTTGGGTGATAGGGTTAGCTAATTATTTATACGAATACACGTTGGTTGGGTTGCTAAGCCATGAACTCGGACAAGGATATAAAAACTCTACATCAATCTCTTTCTTTTTATTTTCTTAACTTTATGATAAACATAAACATAAGCAAATGGCAGTCGGTACATTTTTTACCTTTTTTTATAAATAATTTTTTTCGTTCACTTTTGCCCTGCCATTGCTTAAACATATAATACATCATGGTATACACCCCTACACTTGAACTTTTACATACTTTACAAATGAACTATTCTATGACCCGAATTGATGGGGTTCAACATAACATGGAGATCATTTAACAATCATATGTGGGTATTGACTTAACTTTTCTTCCCCATTCTTTCGTAAAATAAATACTACCATGAATTCGAATCGTTCCAAAACTGTATTTACAAGGATAAGGACTTAGCAACCGTGTACTCAATAATTAACTTGGGTTAAAACAATAATGTACTAAAAGCGAGTACATGCAAGGTAGGCTAAGGCGATTTGGGTGTAACGATTGGTTTATGGGTTGATAATGCTCTTCATTAATAGTCTGGTTTAACCAGAAAATTACGAGAACCGTGAAAAAGGATAGGCTCAGAGGGTTGTACTAGGGGTATCCTGCACTAAATATAAGTGCATGGAAAGGGTGTGGGATAGTTATATGATCGAGGTGACCATCATAACAATTACAGGTTTAAAACATGGGTTAATCCTAGTGCCTCTAATCTAGCAAATCCTAATACTCACTATGCGGTCTCGGGATGCTTCATAAAAACAAGTTCTAGAATTTAATATATGATGTGTTGTAGTTAGGGGTGTGATTTATGATTCAAGTTTTAAATTTATATTTCTCCGACTTAACCAAAAACAACACTTTAACTGGTAGTGTACCCGGTCAGTTGGAGTTTCATGGTAAGTAGGGTATCCAACACTAAGAGTGAGGAACACTTTCAATTTATTAATACTTTGGTTTTTCTAATCCAAGTTAGTTTAATCTATGCTAAACCTATGCTAAACCTATGTTAATTCCTAAATCTAATGAAAATATGGGATTTTCAGACTGAGAGACTAGCATAGGTTTTGTGGTGACTAAAATCAATTCAAGACACTAAAACAAACGTAAGAAAATTAACAGAAGATAAAAGAGCGGTCTAGCCAAAAACAAAGCAAATGGCAATTGAAGAAATGGTCTCTAAGGCTTATTTCTCCCTACACTTAAGTTAAACATTGTCCCTAGTGTTCTATAGAAGTACCCGTAAAAACGAACAAAGGGAAAAGAAAACAAGTAAAAGAAACTAATACTCCCATGGTTTGCTCAAAAAAGGAAAGCAATATTCGAATAACTGGGATTTAAATCGTCCTCCGAGAGTCATCCAATGAAACTTCCTAAGAACTTCCAAGCTTTTTCTCATCAAATATAAAATGTAATCAAAGACAAAGACAACTACACCAAGCATAAAATCGACGGGATAAATATATATACAACGAGAATTTAGGGGTTTTAACTTTATGAAAGCAGTAAAGATAGGATGAGAGTAATGATGTAATCATAGGTTTATGCGTGTTTATAAAATAATTACGTTGTGCAAACCATTTTCAAAAATACTTGAAATTTTTAAAATTTTCCTCTAGCTGGGCTCACACCCCAGTCTTGGGAATCTAGATGCTGTCTCCAGGCTCTGAGCAAAACTTTTATTTTCGTTTTCTTTGAAAAACTTCATGCACGCAATTATATGAGTTATTTCCTGTAAAAATTACTGCATGAAACCTGAGATTAGTCAATACAATCATATGACTCGAAACTAACGCGAATTATTCTGAACAATTTATTTTAAATGTTTGAATTGGTTCTTAGAAACCGGATATTTCTCCCTTGATTGTGTCGTTTGTGTGATGGTCAATATTTTTTAATGAAATCAAGTATTAAATTTATATTTTTGCCGACTTAACAAAAAACAACACTTTAACGGGCAGTGTACTCGGTCGGTGGAGTTTCGTGGTAAGTAGGGTGTCGAACACTTGAAGCGAGGTTAAATCTATCAATTTATTAATATTTTGGTTATGTAATCTAAGTTAATTCTATCTAAATCAACCTATGTTAATCCTATTTTATTATAGATCCCTATTTCTAACAGGGTAAAGGGGGTTTTCAGCCTGAGAGACTGGCACGGGTTTGGTGGTGACTACAATCAATTCAAGACACTTTAACCCACTAATGACATCAAATAACGTCTATTTTATAGCATCATTTATCCCATGTTATTAACTCATTTTGTATAGTTATTGCAAAGAATTGTTACTTAATCGTTTATATTTGAGAATTGCAGTAATTATGGAGTAATTGGTGAAAGTTAGCAAAAGGCGCGCATTCTGGAGCTTAAATAAAGATATTTTGAAGATTACTATTCTGAAGACCAATACGCCGTATCCATCAAGGAAGATACGGCGTATCCGTGCCTGCACTCACCAAAGACCACAGAGGAATAAAGATCAATACGCCGTATCCAGAGAGAATCAATACGCCGTATTCAAGATATGGAATCAATATAATATTCTGGAAGATATCAAGCGTGGTCCCTACTCCAAGAAATCCCCAATACGCCATATCCAACTCTTGGATACGCCGTATCTAACCGACTTCCAGACCTTATAAATAGAAAACTCAAAAACAAGTTTTAAGTGTGCTAAATCAAAATACTCGATACCTTAAACCACAATATTCAATTATCAAGGAGAAAAAGAGTAGAAGAAAGGGCCGAGCAACGTACTCAATTACCATGAGGAGACAACGAGTAATTCCCGTATACTTAGTAAACGTTCAGTTTTTGGTAACATTTCGTTAACTCGTTAGTATACCTTGGCTAAATAATTCTCTTTGTATTTATTATGACCTTGAAGGCTAATAACATTTGGGTATTAGCCATCAAATTTAAAGATCTGATTGTTTGGTATTTTGTTATCTCGATTTCTGATTTATCGCTGCGTGCTTTTATGTTATCAGTATTATACTTGTTTACGCGCTTTTGTATGCGACCTATCATTCAACTAGATCTAGTGAAGCGGACCAAGCAGATCTAGAGTCCGGGATAGCTCTCTTTATAGTAATCTATACATCTAGAATCATAGTTACACAAATATTGTCAAGTCTGTGTCTAGGATACGCTTCGGGCTTAACTAGTTAATTGGATATTGCCAATGGTTTATTGATTGTGTTGACTAGCAGGTGACCTAGATAATTCAACAAGTAACATTCTGATTCCATTGGATAGTTGGACAAGTGGACTACTAGTGTATAAATTATCATTAAGCGGTAAATTGGTAAAGTCTTTATGAGCTAGGGTTTAACAAGATCACCATTGCTTTAATCCCTAAGATAGATTATAATGAGCAAATAAGGATGCTTTATGTAAATGCTTTAATTATGACAGAATTATTGTGTCTAGGTCTTAGGATGATGTAACGCCTAAGTCTTACGAATGATATGCCACCTCGAGAGAAGAAATCATTGCACTAAATAAACAAAACAAAGTTCTAATCGGATTAATAATGGTTAATACAGTTTTCTTATATAAGGTTCGATCGCTATTTCATATTTTGTTAATTAGCTTGCGTGGGTTAAATTGCCTTGAATTGATAATAGACACCAACCAAACCGTGCCAGTCTCTCAGGCCGAAAATCTCCTTTTCCTGTTAGAATTAGGATTTAGACTGACATAGGTTTAATATAGGTTTAGAATATAATATAATTAGCATAGATTAGATAACCAAGATATTAAGTAAATTAATAGATTTAACCTCGCTTCAAGTGTTCGACACCCTTCTTACCACGAAACTACTACCGATCGGGTACACTGCCCGTTAAAGTGTTGGTTTTGGTTGGAGGTTTCAGCCTGAGAGACTGGCACGAGTTTGGTGGTGACTATAATCAATTCAAGACACTTTAACCAATACAAGCAATTTAACAGAAGATAAAAGAGCGGTCAAGCCTTATGATAGAAAACTGTATTAGCCATCATAAATCCGATTAGAAGTTGGTTTATTTATTTGGTGCAATGATTGCTTATCTCGAGGTGGTATATCATTCTTAGACTTAGGCAAGACTTCATCCTAAGACCTAGACACATTAATTATGTCACAATTAAAGCATCCACATAAGGCACCCTAATATATTGATTATAATTCATCTTAGGGATTAAAGCAATGGTGATCTTGTTAAACCCTAGCTCATAAAGACTTTACCCACTTACTACTTAACGATGATTTATACTCTAGTAGTCCACTTGTCCAACTATCCAATGAAATCAGAACTTTATCCTAGCACGGATTTAGCAGTACAATATTTGTGATCCTATGATTCTAGATGTATAAATTACTATATGGAGAGCCATCTCGGCATCTAGATTACTTGGTCCGTATCACTAGATCCAGTTGAATGATAGGTCACATATTAAAGCACATAAACAAGTATGAATTGATAAACATAAACAAGCATACAACGATAAATTAAGCAATCGAGATATAAACAAAACCAAACATTTAGATCTTTATAATAATGGCTAATACCCGAAGGTATTAGCCTTTAAACATCATAATCAATATAAGAGTAATGGCTTAGCCAAGGTAAACTAACCAAGTTAACGAATGATACCAAAAACTAAACGATTACAAAAGTATAAGAAATTACACTTTGTCTCCTATGGATTGGAATGCGTTGCAAGACCTCTTCTGCTCTTTTTCTCCTCTAAAAATTAACTTTTGTAGTTTCGGTATCGAGAATATGATTTAGCACACTTAAAACTTATTTTTGAGTTTTGTATTTATAGGGTCTAGATTCGGTGTCGATACGGCGTATCCATTGTATTGGATACGGCGTATTAGGGTTTCATAGAGTAGGGACCACGTTTGATATCTTTCAGAATATTCACATACTATATCTCCAATGCGGCGTATTGGTCTTCTCTACATACGGCGTATTGAACTTGTTTCCTTTGTGGTCTTTGGTGAGTGCAGGCACTGATACGCCGTATCTTCCTTGATGGATACGGCGTATTGGTTGTCAGAATAGTAATCTTTAAAATATCTTCGTTTAAGCTCCAGAATGCGCGCCTTTTGCTAATATTCACCAAGTACTCCGTAATTACTGCAATTCTTAAATATAAACGATTAAGTAACAATTCTTTGCAATAATTATACAAAATGGGTTAATGACATGGGATAAATGATGCTATAAAATAGACGTTATTTGATGTCATCAAATAGATGTTACAAGTACACAACCAAACACCTCACGAAATAGGAAGATGAAAACACTCAAATCACTCAACTAATCTATGTGGTAACATGTAACTAATTCGTTCAATTGCTTGATCGTGACGAGTATTCTATCATAGGCTTGGCAAGGATACACATCTCCACCACTAGAGCTTAGGAGTAACAAGTTTACAAAGGTAAATTGGGTTTAGAAGGCTTAAAGGGTTTAATTACCTTTTCCAATCTCTACCGATACCAATATTCTAGAAAAGGTGACAAAGACCATACATATACACCCATAACGATGGGATAGGCACATATGACTGCATTCAAACCATAACTTGGATAAGCTAAAGAGTAGGACTAGTAGTCTTTATCAAAAGTCATAAACCAACAAGGGCGACAAACCACATATACACATCCATAACGATGGAATAGACATACATGATTGCATTCAATTCCCTCAATCGAGTAAAACCAAGGGTTAGGATGAAAAGTGATATAAGGTATGGATCTTCTAATCTTTCACCAAAAAGTAATAAACCAAGAAGGCGGACAAAATCACACATACATGACTGTAACGACGGAATAGACATATGTGATTGCTCACATCCTCATTCGAATAAAACCTAAGGGTTAGAGATTAGGAAATGGAAATAATTGTTGTTAAATAAAAATTTACAAAACAAATAGACTAAGTCTAAACAAATAAGGTACTAGTTTCTAGATACTTTCCTGACTGTTACCATAATAAAGACTCAGAAATATATACACAAACGTCTTGATCATAGATCAACAAAAACAACCTTAGTTGGCGTTCCCGTAACGGTCAACTCCCAATCATCTCATAGTTTACATACTTTTAAAAAATCAAGTGGCGATATCTACCACTTTATACAAAGTTTACATCGTTGATTTATAATCACGTATCAACGAATAATCGATCCTTCAAATAATACCATCGGTTTAAGCTTTAACGAACCGACTATCTCCATAATTTTCTTCCTCTTTTTTGCAGTGATTTTCTAATTTTTTTGTTTTTTTAAATAATACACAACGAATCTCGGTGTAATTTCTCCATCTTCACGATCATAATAGCTCCGGATAATTTCTTCTATAATTCTTCATTCTTCGGACATACCAATAATTGTGATGGTAGTAAAAATACATGAGTTTAACTAATTTTATAGTCCCAATTGCAATGTGTAATTTCCCAACCATACCAGAGTTAGAAAATGACACAAAACATAGGAAATACATACTTTATACTTTAAGCAACTAGCAACTGATAAATGGACTTAATCTAACAGAGTAAGCTAAGGTGTAAAGGTGTAACGAAACAAATAGTTGGTGTTATCCTAAAGGATTGGCTCTACTGGTTTTTTGTCACACACGTAAATTTGAGGTCAATATTTTAAACTTTTCCGATCATTATTCTTGACTTGTATACATTACGTTTGAATCTGGCAGTTTACCGGGAAGTTAACCCGCGTAAATCTGAAAAACGTCATCGGACGCGTTCTGACTTCAGATTTTGATTAGTTTAGATATTATATGAGTTATTTTATCTTTTTCAAGTGTTTCGTAGTTTACGATCACTTCCGATACTTATTTTTATGTTTTAGCATTTAATTTGCGTTTTTTGCGTTTTTGACCTAACGGAACCCTGGAAACCCGAAATCTTTTCGTGTAAACTTTAGTTATCGTGCATCTCGTATTTGTAAGTCAAAAATTTCATTCATATCCCCCCTCTTATTAATTCGGACCCCAAAACAAATAAAAAACAACCATAAGCCTTGAAATTAAATCAAAAGCATATTTTTTTGTTTTATTATGCATGTGTTCATGTAAGAGGATGATAGTGACTTCTCATGGAGTCATTACTATGCACAAGAAGCCATGCAAGACTAGTGCATGTGATCTCATCCACTTTGACTCACAAAAAATTCAAACTTAGGACTAGATGATGAACCATGGTCTTAAAAATTGAACCCTATGGTCCTTATGGTTGTTTTCGGCAGAGCAGGACACACACATACTCTTGTGTGTGTTGGTCACTTAATACTACAAACCAATAAACCCTAGACCACACCTTATCCTATAAATACTATGTTATAACACACACTAGGTCATTTCTTATTTTCTAAGCCTCATTAAAAATCTCACATCTCTCTTTCTCATCTCTTAGCTCACGGCAAACAAACACCCTTTTAGGGTTTCTATATCTTTGATTTCTAGCAAGATACAAGTATACCAAGTTTATTTCTAAGGTTACCAAAGGTGGTTTAAACTATTAGTTGGTTGATTTTCAAGGGTTTTCTCAAGATCTAAAAGTTAAGGTTTCTAGTTTTATTAGTGGGTTTTCAAGATCTAGTGTTTTTGGGTATAGATCTTGTGTTATTGCTTCTTGTTCTTCATTCTTGTAAGCATTTCTTGATCTTTCTTTTGATATTCTCTTTCATTCTTATGAATCTTGTTCATGCTTAAGAATCCATGTGTTTGTGATACTTTTATAAAAACAAATGAAATAATATCTTGTCATCTTTTATAAAAATGGAAGTAATATGTTTATGACTTTGGGATCTTGGTGAGGTGAGTTGAAAAGTGAGTTGCAACAATAGATATGAAGGGATTAGGTTAGTTTTAGGTGTGCTTTTGTTGTGAATTAGTTGTGAATGGAGATTAGGCTAGATTAGGCACTATTAGAAAGCGTTTGTGAAATACATAGTTGCTGATCCGATTTTGTTTTGAGGATTTGGGCGACTTAAAAATGTTTTCATTAGGCAAGGAAGTAGTTTTTAGAGAGCTTGTTTCGAATAGATAGATTTTCATATATCACATACTAAAAGCGGACTTAAAATGGCTGAGTTATGGCAAAATGAATTTTGAAACACTTTTTGGAAAAATACTTATTTAAGGAGCTGATTGGAAATTAAAAAGAGGTTTTCGGACACTTTCGGACATATTTGAGCTTTAAAAACATTAGCGAAACGTATATAGACACTAGTATATTAAGTGGAAACTTTGGAAACGTCACAAATATATCGTCGGGATTTCTAAAACGGGAAACTTCAAAAAATAGTAACTTTTGATATTTATTAACGAGATGGACTTGGAAGTTAGGCGTTTAGGTTTAAGTAGCGCGTTCTAGGTAAATGGAATCATCAAATATTAGGGGACGGTATTAACGTCTCAAAACTTAGAACTTTTTTCTTTGTCAGTGAGTTCAACTTCATCATCTCTTCTAGCCTAATAAATCCATAGCGCATTCTTCGTATAATGATACATTGTCTTGTAGTTATAAAATTTTGAGGCCACCCATTCAGTAAATTCGACATTAGATGGATCATACTCCATATCATCATCAGTTTCATGTGAGATTTGTGTTTCGAATCATCCTCTTCATTTAAGTCACATGGAATGTCAGCAAATGCATAAATTTCAACCTCATAGGTAAACAAATCATCATCCAGTTGAATTCTTCGTGAAAAGTTTCAAGTGATGTATTGCGAGTGAGCAAAACATCATTGATCTTTAAAGACTTAAGTTTCTCGAACTCTCCATTGATTACCTTTGTCATGGTTACTGAAAATAACTAGAAAATTATCAGCAGAACCAGTTGGAAAAAGGCTTGTGAAAAAAATTAGCTTTAAGTTCGAGTATGAAAATAGATTTCTCTGTTACTGTATCAGGCAATTGACATGCCGTATTTAATTGATATGAATACGCTGTATTAATCTATTGAATGAATACGCTGTATTGGATAAGAAAGTTGGATACGCCATATCTAATGGAAGTGGATACGCCGTATCAGGTTATCGACCAGAACAGTGTATTAGAAAAACAATTAAACACACAAACAATTAAAATAACAAAAAATTAAATAAACAAATATACAAGCAAATATACAAATTATAAAAATTTTTACACTAATCCTACAGGTTAGATCTAATCTAATAACCAAAATATCAATACAATCAAGATTTAAAATTTTTTGACTCCAGACAGCGGCGCCAAAAACATGCTGTGCGTTGTGCGGTTATAAATTATGAAAGGTTCACGTTTTAAATTTATATTTTGCCGACTTTACCAAAAAACAACACTTTAACGGGGACCCGGTTAGATAGGGAGTTTTGGGGTAGTAGGGTGTCGCTCACTACGAGCGAGAAAACAATCTTTCAATTTATTAATGTTTTGGTTTACTCGCTAGCTAATTTCAAACTAAGTATAGATCTATTCTAGGGTAAAACTATGCTAAACTAGTTAATCCTAAATCTAACGGATAAGGGGGTTTTCAGCCTTAGAGACTGGCACGGGTTTGGTGGTGACTTAGATCAATTTAAGACACAATAACACACGTAAGCAAATTAACAAAAGATAGAAGAGGGGTCAAGTCAAATATAAGAAAACTTTATTAACCATGATTAATCCAATTAGAATGTTGGTTTGTTTATTTTAGTGCATGAGTACGTACTCGAGGACGGCATATATTCTTAAAAATTAAGACGATACTTCTTCCATAAACCTAGATCGTAGAATTCTGTCACAATTAAACGCATCCAGCATAAAGCATCCCATTTGCTGAGTTTAATTTATCTTAGGGATTAGAAGCAATGGTAATTTGTTAAACCGTAGCTCATAGGAGACTTTACTTTACTTACTGCTTAATGGCGATTGTTACATAGTAGTCACTAAACCAAGTCTTTTCCTAATTAAAATAATGAACATACTCATTAATCCCAAAGGTTCCCCTGTCGGCCAACTAAGCTCACTAATCTAAAGGCAAAGATAGGTCATTATTTGTGATCCTATTGATCTAGATGTGTAAATTACTATATAGAGAGCCATCCCGGCATTAGCTCAACTTGGTCGTATCACTAGATCCACTGAATGTAGGGCGCATACCAAAAGTCAGTAAAAAGTATAAATTGAATAACAATAGACAACATTCAAACGATAAATGAGGCAATCGATATAACAACAAGCCAAACACTCAATCTTCTTAATAATAGGCTACATACCAAGGGTATTTGCCCTACAAAATATATCTAAACTAAGGTAATAATCCACCCAAAGGTAAACTTTAACGAGTTAAACGAATGATACTAAAAATCAAACGATTACTAGAGTATAGGAGATTACAAGGTGTTTCCTATATAATTAATAGCTTTGCTTGACCTCTTCTACTCTTCTTGTCTTCTGAAAATCGACTTTTGTGGTTAGGGTATCTGATGACATCAAATAACGTCTATTTTATAGCATTTTATCTCATGTAATTAACCCATTTTGTTTAATTATTGCAAAGAATTGTTACTTAATCGTTTATATTTGAGAATTATAGTAATTACGGAGTACTTGGTGAATATTAGCAAAACGCGCGCATTCTGGAGCTTAAACGAAGATATTTTGAAAATTACTATTCTGACAACCAATACGCCATATCCATCAAGGAAGATATGACGTATCCGTGCCTGCACTCACCAAAGACCACAAAGGAAACAAGTTCAATACACCGTATCCAGTGAAGACCAATACGACGTATTGGAGATATAGTATGTGAATATTCTGGAAGATATCAAACGTGGTCCCTACTCCAAGAAACCCCAATACACCGTATCCAATACATTAGATACGCCGTATCGACACCAACTCCAGACCCTATAAATACAAAACTCAAAAACGAGTTTTAAGTGTGCTAAATCATATTCTCGTTACCTAAATCACAAAATTCAATTTTTAGAGGAGAAAAAGAGCAGAAGAGGTCTTGCAACGCATTCCAATTCATAGGAGATAACGTGTAATTTCTTATAATTTTGTAATCGTTTAGTTTTTGGTATCATTCGTTAACTAGGTTAGTTTACCTTGGCTAAAACAATTACTCTTGTATTAATTATGATGTTTAAAGGCTAATACCTTTAGGTATTAGCCATTATTATAAAGATCTGAATGTTTGGTTTTGTTTATATCTCGATTTCTTAATTTATCATTGCATGCTCGTTTATGTCTATCAAATATACTTGTTTACGTGCTTTTGTGTGCGACCTATCATTCAATGGATTTGTGCTACGGACCATGTAATCCTAGATGTTGGGATAGCCTCTCCATATAGTAATTTTATACATCTAGAATCATTGGATCACAAATATTGTCTTCGAAAATCGTGCTTATGAATACGCTTCTGGCTTAACTAGTTAACTGAAATTGTTTTGGTTTGTTGAACATGTTGACTAGTATGTAAACTTCTAGATAATTCTATCCAATAATGTTCTGGTTCCCAGTGGATAGTTGGACAAGTGGACTACTAGTGTATAAATTTCCATTAAGCAGTTTGTGGGTAAAGTCTCTATGAGCTTGGGTTTAACAAGTTCACCATTGCTTTTAATCCCTTGAGATAGGTTATAAATCTGCAATATAAGGATGCTTTATGCGGATGCTTTAATTGTGACAGATTTAATGTGTCTAGGTCTTAGGATGAAGTTCCGCCTAAGTCTAAGAATGATATGCCTTTTCAAGATAAGTAATCATTGCACTGAATAAACAAACCAACATTCTAATCAGATTAATGACGGCTAAGACAGTTTTCTATTATAAGGCTCGACCGCTCTTTTATCTTTGTAATATACTTACTGTAGTTAAGTGTCTTGAATTATTGGTAGTCTCCAACAAATCGTGTCAGTTTATTAGGCTGAAACCCCCCCCCCCCTTTTACCTGTTAGAATTAGAGTAGAACTAACATAGGTTAGCATTAGGTTTGGGACTTAGATTAGAATTAAACTTAGATTAGATAACAAAATATTAATAAATTAAGGAGATTTAACCTCGCTTCAAGTGATCGACACCCTACTTACCACGAAACTACCATCGACCAGGTACACTGCCCGTTAAAATGTTGTTTTTTGTTAAGTCGGCAAAATATAAATTTAAAACTTGAATATAAAAATATACACCAACAATAACGAACATCAAGTTTTTGGCGCCATTGTGGAAGTGAAAATTAATCTTGATTTTTATTTTTATATTTTTGGTTTTAAAAATTGATTAAACCCTTAGGGTTTAGTGTAATTTTAGAATTAGTCTAAATTCTTGTATATTCTGTAATTTTGTAGATTTGTTAGTTTAATGTTTTTTGTGTATATTTGTTTGCGTATTTATTGTTTTTCTAATTACACTGTTCTGAGGGTTTTTTCGATAACACGGATACGGCGTATCCATTCCATTGTATACGATTGTATCCATTTCTGTTCCAATACAGGTATTCATTAAGAGATTTAATTCAGGCGTATTACTTCTATGAACTATTGCGTATCGATCAATGAACAGAAATCAGAATCAAAGTTTTCTTATTTGTTTCCGTGATAATTTTTTTTTATCTTTCTTAGAGGCATCCTGTTGAGAAGTGATGGTGTTCGGGAGTTACAAGTATTACAGTTTACGGGGAAAATGAGCTAAACGGAAAATTCTTGATGATCTTTTTTGCACAAACAATGCTTTTAGTGAACTAACCGAGAAGAAGCAGTTGATCATATTTGAATACTACCTAAAAATTATTGAACTAATCAAATTACCCAATGTAGATCTGATAAATAAGAATTGTTTGTTTTCCAATCTCATTGGCTAGAGGGTACGCGGAATGGTTCTTTTTTTTTTTTTTTCGATGAACCAAAGAATCCATCACTTGTTTGGTCGATTAATGCTAAATTTTTTAGAAAATTACTACCCGCCTTCCTCGCATCGACGGGAAATAATCACGCCGTTATTAAAATGGGACCCAAACCTACCAAGATTTTGAAGGATGGTTGGCTACAAAGTTTGTAAACTATAAAACGATAGATATATTCACCAAAGGAGCTTTGTGGGATTACTAGAAAATGGGTGGTGATGAAATTGAGGTATCTGATGATGAATCTTCTAATCTTAAAAAGTACTTGAGTAACAAGGAGGATGAAACTGCCGAAATCTTTAAGATATAAATTGACATTTTTGACTACGAGACACCTCTCTGTTTGGCATTCAATGAATTTAACTACCTTCTCAAAGTAGATCTAGACTTACTTACATAGGATATTATGGGGTTTAAAACCTATGAAGATTACAAAGACGTCTGGATTTATGAATGGAACGAGAATGTACCATGGGTATATGATAAGCCGTGGCTCGATAATGTAATATAGAAGGAGCCAAAACCAGTCAAATATGATTGCAAACCTTTCAATTATAAGACTACATGTTCGGAATGGCCAACCTGTAGTTGGAGAGAGGATGGTTATTGTAATGGAGGAAATTTGCTCGGAGCTTACCATATTGGAAACTTCCTCCATTACCAAGACCTTGAATGGTATGAAGCTTTAGAAGATAGCGAACTAAAAGATGAAGCTTTAAGGAATAAAGCTATCATGGAAGGCTCAATCAGTGATGATGAATCATGCAAAGATGGTTGGAGAAGATGGGAAGACCACGAGATTACCCACCACGATCACGATGAAATAGAGAATGAAACTCATAATGAAAGACAAGAGTTATGTAAAGCTCACGAACTACCGGTATGCAATATAAGGAGATTCAAGATTATCAAGTATTCATTCGGACAAGACGAAGAGTATGTTGTTATTAAAGAAGGTAAATACGACGATTTGGCGGAAAAACAGCGATGGAGCATGCCGAGCATTACCAGGAAATATTTCGCATGATGTACGAAGGATGGATGGTAACTTGAGTAGTGAGAGAGCTGGAGAAAAAGTCTAAACCTTAAAGACTTTCGCGGTAAAACAAAAAGTGCTTCCCGGGAGGACAACCCGGAATCTTAATTTAATTTTATCGAGTCTATCTTCCAGACATCATTACGGTGTATCCGCTCCATACATGCGGGAGTATTAATTGTCTGACGTTTTCAGTCTTTATTTTTTTCTGCAAATTAAAAACATTATAGTCATTCTGTCAATACGTGTTATTCATGACATGATACGGCGTATTCAATTAAACTGACCGTATTAGATAGTTTTTACAGCGTTTTCAATACACGTAATCCGTTTATGGATACGACGTATCGGTCTCTTGATAGTTTTGTTTTGTTTAGTTTAAATTAACGTAAGTTACCAAGATAGGAATACCGTTTTTCTATTTTTACAAGGACTCATGAAAGTAATATCGACGAATATGTGGGAATTTAACAAATCTGAGATTTGAAGTTGGAGTCTTGAACTAGAGGTATTAACATGAATTTTGTAATAATAAATGGAGAATTTAAAAATATAGGGGGAGTTATTTATTCTTTTATTTGAATTTAATGTATTATCTTTAAATGAGGAGTTGTATATTCATTTGGTTAAACTAATTATTATATTGTTCTTTTTCATACTTTTCATAAATACATTCCCCACCAACTAAAAATTACCCTACAATCACCTCCACCAATAACTACAATATTTCAACAATAAAAACCATAAACCCAACCAATCTTATCATATCATAATACTCAAATCATAATAAAAAAAATTTCTATATAATTATCAATTTACAATAAAAATTACCAAAACAATAAACGACCACACATATTCTATTACTATAATCTATCTAAAAATCTCTAATCTCAAATAACCAAACAACGCTACACTCTCAATAACCCACTCCCACAACAAAAACAAAAACAAACAACACCCTCAACCATGACTTAACTTTCTATATCTTAAGATTCTTCACTTAAATTTCACTTCTTCCGATTAACTATATCTATTTTTAAATATATCAACTTTTCTTCTTTCTAATACTTAATAAACCTCTCATATTCTTAAATATAACTCTATCATTATTTTTATATAATTTCTATTAATTTATTATATAATACTAATAACTATTAAATCATTCAAAAAAATTAAATATAAAATATAATCATACTAGATAACAAGTATTCACTCACACTCTCACTCAAAACCAACAAAACCACTACACCTAACCCCACACAACAACAACACATCACATAATAACTCTAATCTTACATAGATAGAGACCACTTCTTATGAGCACAAACTATATCAAATCAATTCTAAATAGATAGATATACACACCATCACTCACGTCCCTACTCCACAAATCCCCCACACTGATCCACTCTATATATCACGCACCATAAATATATCATCTCACATTCACACAAGAACCTAAATCATTTACTCCTTTTATATCTCTACAACAGACCATTCATATTCACAATCCAATACGACTCACACATATCTACTCCAATTACTATTTTACATAAATATTCACTCTAAAAAAATAATATTTATTAAAAACATACCTTAAATTTATATTTTTTCATATTTTTTATTAATAGAAAAAACACAAAAAATTCAACCATAAAATAACCCTAGTATCAGAGATATATATATTATTATATATACCACACCAAAAACAACACAAACACCCTATTCTACATAACTTATCCCCTATATATACTCATCTCACTCTCACAACAATCAACACATAAGATATAGATATGTGTATATAAACCCACCCTAACACCCCACCAAAAAAACCCTCACTCCACACCACTCCCTCTCACACACATTTTCAGTGTCTCTCTCATATGTGTGAAGATCACATAGATATAATAGTGTGTACAAATAGAAAGTAGTAAAATCTCATATATATCTCATAACACACCCACAACTAAAATATCATAAATATCTCATATCATATATCTACAATTTTACTTAGACTCAAAAACACCCTTATTTATATATAATATCTATCTCTCACCCACCACATATAACACAACCTTCTTAGAGTTCCTATCATCCCTCTCCAAAACCACACTCTGCACTGTGTGTTAATTCTAACTATAGTATAGAGATCGCTATCATCACATACTCCCCCTAATTTTCTCTCCCTTCTTAATAACACCTCACACACCACACCCACCACCAATCATCTATCATTAATTCCCTCATTATCTCTCGCTCTCCCAAGATATCACACACAAACCCACCCCTTCCAAATATAGAGAGATCCATAAAAAAAACCCCGATAATCCCCCGTATACCCACCCCCCCCCCCCATTAATTTAATATCACACACACATTTCATTTTTCCCCCCCCCTTAATAAACTCTTCCTCTCGCACTCTCTCTAGTGTGTGTCTCCTATAAAATATCCCATAATTCTATCATCCCACACTAAGTGTAATCCACAAATTCATTGTGACACCTCCTCCCCCCCACATTCTCATGATTATAATATTTTCAATATCATAACCATATAGATATATAGCATATTCTGCTAAATCTAGATCTAAACTCTTTCTATAGACGGAGATAGATGAGATGAGAGAGATATTCTCACTCAGCACATTTCTTTAGATTAAATTCCTATTAGATATAGATCACACTCCCCGACTTACCAACTGATATCGCAACATCTACACCCTCAACCACACATCTCACACATACACCCACATATACCAATATCCTATTATAGACCAATCACTCACTATATATCATATATAATATACATACACACTCAAAAAACTCCTAAACATTTCACTATCTCCACAAATTTTAGTACTTTCTTCTTTAGTTATAAAAATCAATCTAACACCACACACCCACCCAACTCACTCTCCAACACATACATTAACCCCCCCCACACAACCACACATCCATTAGATAAGCTCCACCATCTCATACGTAGATATATCTCTCTCAGTTCCCGCTCAACATCCCCCTTCATCACCCCTAACACTATAGAGAGAGAGAGAGATCACACTACTACAGACATACTATACACACTAATCAACCTATGTCACAGCGCTCTCCAAGATGTGTGTTCTCTACCTAAGTATTGTGTGTGTGATTATCTCAGTGCTGTGCTGTGTCCCTCACACTTCTCTACCCCATACCCCCCCTACCATCATCACATTCTTAGCACCCCCCACCCCCCCCCATTTCAGTAAGAGACCCCTTGATTACTCCCAACTAATCTTTATTTGTATCACGGTGTATATTTCACACAGACCCCCCTCCCCTTCCTTCCCCACTAAAGCCTCCCCCCGGTTGTGATTCGACCCCCACCCCCACGCGCACAGAGGATGGTTGAATAGATCCATATATTATATATGTGTTCACATCCACAATCCTGTTGTTACAGCGATGATATGTCACATCATCAGACACGGGTCCACCCCTCCCCCCCCCCCCCCACCCCCCCCCCTATATCACAAGCGTTGAGAGGTTGTTAAGAGTCATTCTATAATCTTTCACCACAAGTACCACACCAACAAGGCAGCTGAAGCACACATACATGGCCGTAACGACGGAATAGAGATGTGTGTTCGATCACATCCTCATTTAAATTTAACCAACGGTTAGGATGAAGAATGATATAGGGTAGGGATCTTCTAACTTTCATCAATAGTAATAAACCAACAAGGAAGCTGAGACATGCATGCATGGCCGTAACGACGGAATAGACATGCACGCTAGATCACATCCTTATTCGCGTAAAACCCATGGTTAATGATTAGGAAAGGGAATTAAATTGTTGTTAAATAAAAATTACGAAACAAATAGATTAAGTCTAAAATACAAGTTGCTTGACACTTTTTCCCGACCGTTGCCATGATAAAGCAAGTGGCAATATCTTCCACTTTATACAATACTCTACATCGTCGATTTGTATCAACGAATAATCGATCCTTCGTGTAATTCCTTCGGTAATTGCAAAATGATTATCTTTAAACTTTCCCCCTTCTCTCTTTTTTATTGCGATTTTTCTAATTTTTTTGAATTTTTTTTGCTAACACTATACTATGAAATTCGGTGTAGTTTCACCATCTTCACGGTCATAATAATTATGGATAATTCCTTTGATAATTCTTTGTTCTTCGGATGTACCATTAATTATGATGGTAGTAAAAATACATGAGTTTTGACTATAATATACATTCTCCTTTGCAATGTGCAAATTTCTTCCAACCGTACCAAAATAGACACACAACTCGAGAAATACAAACTTTACACTTTAAGCAACTAGCAACTATAAAATAAATTTAATCTAACAGGGTAGGCTAAGGTGTAAAGGTGTACCGAAATAAATAATTGGTGTAGTTCCTAAAGGATTGGCTCTACGGGTTGTTCTAGGGGTATCTTACTCTTAAAATGAGAGTAAACAAAAGGTTTATACAAGGGTTAACTAACCGGTGTAGTTAGTTAATAAGCATCATGTAAAGGCGATTTGGGTGTAATCCTAAAATTTACCAATTTAAACAAGTTACTCCATCTAAATCCATAGTACTCAT
>BQNB010029121.1:0-56028 GCA_026074375.1 Tanacetum coccineum
AACGACTCATCGGGTCTTTGACGGAAATTTGTAATATCATTTCTCAACTTGGTCACCATAGAGGGTGGGAAGTATTTTCCGAGAAATATTTTTGCCATTTGGTCAAAAGAGTTGATAGAATTCCTTGGCAAACGATCAAACCATTCGGCGGCACGATCTTGCAAGGAGTAAGGGAAGAGATGTAGACGAAGGGCGTCATCGGAGACCCCATTCACTTTCATGCTTTGGGTGACATGCAAAAATTTGTCGAGATGCTTGTTGGCATCATCACCCGGTCCGCGAAATGGACACGAATTTTGAACTTGTTGAATCATGTCATTCTTAAGTCCAAAAGTCGTTGCTTGAATTGCAATCGGAGCAATTGGTCCACCTCGACCATCTAAAGACGGTTGGCACAACTCCTCCATAGTCCGGAGGTCGGGAACTGGTAAACCACCTCCTCCGGCGGGAGGTGGTCCGGCACCACCGGCTCCATTAGCGGCCATGTTAACTACGGGAGGATTATCAAAAGGTTCTTCAAGATTAAAAGGTTCAACAACTACCGGTGGGGCTTGTTGTTGAGGACGGTTTTGATTTCGAGATTGAGAACGAGTGCGCATGCACTTAAACTATAAAAAGAAAATTTACACTAATTTTTTTTGGTTTTTTAACAATTTTTCACAATCTATTTTAATAAAGGACAACGAGATAAGACACTTAAACCTAATAATCAACAAGCTTCACGGTAGCTCTTTAAAAGAATTAACTTTTAAAGGTGAGCCGTACGTCGCTAGTGACACAAAAGGTAAGTTTTAAATCTTTGGTTCGGGAACTTATTAATGGATAATACTTCAGTTGAAAGTATTATATGTTGGTGTTCTTTTACCAACTTGATGATTTTTATTGATAATTAAGGACAATTTTTTTTATATTTTTGATTTTTCTTGATTTTTTTTTGTTTTTATATATATAAATATACTAATAAAAGAAAAGGAAAAATATTTTTGTATTTTTGTATTTTTATAAAGAAAGTAACTCCACAAGGAAGGATCTTCAAAGCACTAATTGTCAAACTTCGAAACGACAAACGCTTATACACTCCTCCCCGGCAACGGCGCCAAAAATTGATTATTTTTTTAATTAACCCTTTTTATATAAATAAATATATAATACTTATAAATATATAATGATGATAATTATCAAGAAAATCAATGAAACCGAGAGTAGTATATGATATGATATTCCCGGGTCGTAGTCCCAACGAGGAGCGAATTGGAAAGTCGAGAGTCGGTTTGATATTTGATGTTTGAATGAAAAAGGTATGGGTTTGATTTTCTAAAGCTACGAGAAAATTAAGGCAAACTACACTAAAAACGAGAAAATCACGCAAATTATACTAAAAACGGAAACGGGAAGCTAAAACGACACACCAAAAACCCTAATTTTTCAAAATTAAGCCTAAATTGATTTTTTCACTTTTAATGGACTTAAATTGACTAAAAAGGAAGTTTAAAGAAAACTAGAACGAAAACGGAGCTAAATTAAGCTTAAAAATGCGAAAACGAGAACCGGGTACGAAACCCGTTCTTTAAAAATTAAAATTTTGCAAAAATGACCCTACGAAAGTTTTTCTATTTTTCCTAAGTGCAAAATGATAAAATAAAATTTTCTAAAAAAGAAAAATATTTTTTTGACTTTTATTTAATTTTTAATGAATTAAAAACGATTTTAAAGAAAATAAAAGATTAAAAATAGTAAACGTTTATGAAAAATTCTCAAAAAATACAGGAAAATAGCTTAAAGGATGCTGGATCTAAGAAAAATAAAAAGGGAAAAGTTGGCTTATTAAATAAGCTGAAATAAGCTATTTAAGGGCTGGTGGCTTAATGGGTTGTTTGGGGTTATATATTTAAAGAAACAAACTCATACCGGATGAGCTATTGTAGCACAGCGGTATGAGTTTGTGAGTGTTGGTGACTTTGAAAGGGGGAGGTCCAGGGTTCGAGCCTGGGCCTCTTCTTTTTTATAAAACTTTTTTTTTTCTTTTTTTTTAAAAAACTTAATAAACACTTAAAGGGGAACAATTTTTACAACTACAACTATCTCTAAATCCTAAAAAAATAAGCTGGAAAAGGGGCAATAAGATGGCAGTTTGCTAACTTTTAAACTAGGGACATGCAATAAGCAAACAGGATGGCCTTTTTTAAAGATGATAAGCAAAACTAATTAAGAACTAAGCATAACAGATTATTAACTAGACTAAATAAGCCAAAGCAAACTAAATTAAGCACTAAAAATTAAGAGTAATAAGCCGAAACTATAAGCAAATTGGTACAGGGAGACTAGACTATTATTCTATACTAGGGAAAGGAAGCTAAGCTGCTAAGGTTTATATAGGGAAATAAGCTAGGGGAAATGGGAATAAGCTAAAACAGGAAACTAATCTAACCTAATAAACCATACAAAACAAAAATAAGCTAAATAACATAGACAGAAAAGCCAGGAAAACTAAAATAAGCAATAAGCCTAAACTAGGAAACAAACAGTTAAGGGGCTCACTATTGGCTCAAAAATAAGCCACCTAGAGGGAGACTTAAGGCTTAAGCTTATAGGATCTTAAAGAGGGGCTTATGAGCTATCTATAAAAGCAATAAACTAAGAATTAGGATTAAAAATAAGCAATAAAAAGGACACCAAAGGGTGCTGTTTTGCACCAGGGGAAGTGATATGGTTAGAAAAGGGACAAAAGCCAGCTTATGATTAAGCTGGCTAATAAGCTCAAAAATCCAAACTAGGCCTAAACAGATTTAGTTAAGCTTGAAAAGAGCTTATGCTCAAAAATTTGAAAGCTAAAAACTAATTTAAGCAGCTGAAAATTAGAAATGAAAAATGGGATTTTAAAACTAAAAATTGACTTAAGAGAAAAGTTGACAGATTTTGGACAACAAAAGAAAACCAAAAGATCTTTTTACACTCTACTTAGACACTTAAAAATGACACAAAAACAAGTTCAAAACAGGTTTGAAAAGTTTAAATCAAACAAGTTCTAACAAAACTGTTGTCACCACAGTTTTGAGAGATACTTATAAAAAGACTTCAAAAACAGTTTTTAAAACAACAATACTTCAAAAACAGACTAAGTTTGCTTAAAACTGACTTGCTAAAGGTGACCCAAAGTCCTACAATGGTTTTTAACCATTTTGACCCGTTTTAAAAAGGTTAACCCAAACACCCCCTTAAGTATAAGAACTTAAGGATTTTGTTGACATAAACTTTTTTTTTAAAACAAAACAGCTTATACAAGAACTTTTAATGACTTAAAAGGTTTGTATAAACTGTGAAACAAACAATGTTAAAAATATGGCAATTGGTAAAATGAAAGGTTTTAATTTCAAAACTGATTATTATCTGAATAGAATCTAAAGTGACAAATATTTAAATGACTGAATTAAAATGACAAGTGTATTAAAAATGCAATAAGTAAATTGGTACAAAGATTTAGTTTACAAGCTTTTGCCTTGATAACTTAAAAATTCGACACACTCAAAAACTACACTATTACATGATATTTATACTAAGTTATCTAGAGTTTCTGTCTTCAATAGCTGTTGTGTTTCTTGTGCTTCTTTTGTGAGGGGAAAGCTTCAATCAATCTTGGCCATAGATCTTTCTTGGAGCCCAAACAAATTCATCATACCCGTTGATATTATTGGCCAATAGGGACTTGGAGGATTGCCAAGCTGTTCATAAGCCCATGTGGGAGGTGGGGTTTGTGGTTTGGCAGGTTATGGTGGTAGGGATCGAGGGTGATGGTGACAGGGGGAGTTGGCGGGAAATGGGTTGAAGATATACAGTGTTTTTAACTGCAGGGTGAAGTTTGGGGATTGTACAGGTTTGGTCCCTCAGCTTATATGGTTTTGTTACAAGAAACGTCCTTGTGGTGATAACAATATTGGAAGGTTGGCAACATTAGTCCTGTAATGTGTATGTTAGAATTACACCGGAGGTCCTTGTGATGTTAACAATGGTTAAGTATGAAATGAGCTTATGCATACTGTTTGGGCCGGCTTATACTTACAAGGGTTTATGGGTCATTTTTGTTATATAAGGGAATATGAGGCTTGGACTGTTTTGTGTAAAAATGGGAATTGGGCCGTTAATGGACCTTTGGGCTTTTAAGTCTTCATATTACATCTTAATGGGCTGACCCGACCCATTAGATGGGTACGGGTGGCCCATTAAGTGTTTCTTCAATATTGGCTTCGTCTTTGACCGTTGACTTTCACGGGGTTGACTTTGACTTTTGTTGACTTTGGCTTCGATTTGACTTTTGTTGACTTTGGCTTCGATTTGACTTTGTCTTTTCACGCTTCGATTTGACTTCGTTTTTCGTCCTTTTGTCAGATATCCATTTCCTGCACAATATAAATGAAAACATACATATACAATGTATTTTTGGTACGTTTTTGGTCATTTAAGTCCGGTTTTGATGAAAAAAGGTATGTGTAATTAAGCACATACCAGCCGTCTAATCATCTTGGAGCCCAAGTCATGTAATCACAGCCTTTGATTTTTTTTGTCCAATAAAACACCATAGGATTGCCAACATGGCAATGAGCCATGTGATGAAGTAGGGCTAAGGATGGTGATGGTTTTGTTGTAGGGAACAGTGGACGAGGTAGGGGAAAGGGACAATGAATAGTGTGGCGGGAAAAATGGGTTTATGTTTAACAGGGTAAAGGTTTAAAAAATTGGCAAATTAAGTCCCTGAAGGTGTATTGTTTGATTGCAAGTATCGTCCTTTGTGGTGTGTAAGTTTTAGGAAGTTGGCAATGTTGGCCCTTGAAGTTATACAACATGCTTGCACCCACAGTCCTTTAAATGACTAACAATGAAATGACTTAACAGCTGTTATGGCTTAACGGCAGTTAAATGCTTTTGGGCTTATACATTAGTTTTGGGCCTTTTTAACTTTAAAGAGAATTGGGCCTTTTTGTGTATATAAGTCTTCATAATGCCTTAATGGGCTGACCAGGCCATTAGATAGGTACGGGTGGGCCCATTAAGTGTTTCTTCGGTTTTGGCTTCATCTTTGACTATTGACTTTGACTTTGACTTTTTGACTTTTGCTTTTTCCCGCTTATCCATTCCGTGCACGATTTTGTCTGTTTTGGCTTGATTTTTCATCCTTTTGTCGGATATCCGTTTCCTGCACAATTAAGTAAAAACATACAAATACAATGTATTTTTGCTACATTTTTGGTCATTTAAGTCCGGTTTTAAAGGTCAAAGGTATGTGTATTTAGGCACATACCAACTGGATTTGTTAATCAAACTTTGTGTGAATATTATGAGAAGGTTTGCATCTCTCATGAAAAATCTGTTGCTCGCTCTCCACAGCAAAATGGTGTCGTTAAAAGACGTAATTGTACGCTAATTGACGCTGCCCATACAATGTTGATTTATGCAAAAGCTCCATTATTCTTTTGGTTAGAAGCAGTTGCTACCGCATGTTACACCCAAAATCATTCTATCATACGTCTTCATCATGGTAAAACTCCATATGAGCTTTTACATGACAAACTTCCCGACTTATCATTTTTCTATGTATTTGGTGCACTCTGCTATCCGACAAATAATAGTGAGAACATGGGTAAGTTACAACCGAAAGTTGATATTGGTATTTTCATTGGCTATGCACCCACAAAGAAAGCATTTTGAATTTACAACCGACGTACTAGATAAATCATCAAAACAATTCATGTAGATTTTGATGAGCTGACAGCGATGGCTTCTAAACACAGCTGTTCAGGACCCATACTTCATGAAATGACTCTTGCAACAATCAGTTCAGGACTCGTGCCAAACCCTCCTCCTTCAACACTGTTTGAACCACCTTCGAGAACTGATTGGGATATTTTGTTTCAACCACTATTTGATGAATTACTCAACCTCTATCAAGTGTTGATCGCCGAGCCCCTGAAGTTATTGCTCTAATTGCTGAAGTAGTAGCTCCAGAACCCGCTGCATCAACCGATTCACCTTCCTCAAAAAATGTTAACCAAGATGCACCATTACCTAGTAACTCACAAACAACACCTGAAACTCAATCTCTTGTCATTCCTAACGATGTTGAAGAAGACAATCATGACTTAGATGTTGCACACATGAATAACGATCCGTTCTTTGATATTCTAATTCCAGAAAATGATTCTGAAGCATCTTCTTCTTCGGATGTTATTCCTATTGTTGTGCACACTGCTACTCCTAACTCAGAACACGTTACCAAATGGACCAAGGATCATCCTTTAGAAAACATCATCGGTGAACTCGAAAGACCTGTTTCTACAAAACTCCAACTTTATGAACAAGCCTTATTTTGTTATAATGATGCCTTTCTCACATCAGTTGAACCAAAGAACTATAAAGACGCATTAACTCAAGCATGTTGGATTGAAGCAATGCAAGAGGAACTTAATGAATTTGAACATCTTGAAGTCTGGGAACTCGTTCCTCGTCCAGATAAAGTGATGGTTATTACTTTAAAATGGATCTACAAGGTGAAACTTAATGAATTAGGAGGTATTCTAAAGAACAAGGCTCGACTGGTTGCTCCTAAGCCGTTTATTAAGTATGCTTAAAGATAAACGTTAGTCGATAAGATTTAGGATATCGGATTCCCAAAATGAAGCTGAGGATTTGAAGCTCTTGTGATCGAAGGACAAAAAACGCGAGCATGAGAGGCTTCAAAATTCGGGCAATCCTGGACAATAAATCACAAAACACAAAACACGGATAATAGAAGAGGCGAGCCTTCTCACAACAAAACACTTATTCATTACTACATAGTTGACTTTAGCTTTGACTTTTTGGTCTTTGGCTTTGATTTGACTTTGGCTTTTCCACGCTCTTCCATTCCGTGCTCGGTTTTGTCCGTTTTTGCTTGATTTTTCGTCCTTTTCTCGGATATTCGTTTCCTGCACAATATAGATGAAAACATACAAATACAATGTATTTTTGGTACTTTTTTGGTCATTTAAGTCCGATTTTAATGGTGAAAGGTATGTGTAATTAAACGCATACCAAAATACCCCATACAAAGACATTGCCGTGTCCTCACGCAATGCTATGAAGTAAGCACTTAGAAAACTAAGAATCTTGATCCCCCTTGACTAATAACCTTGAAAAGTAGCAAAGTGTTCGTCAAGGAGAATTTTGAGACTCAAAAGTTTGAAAAAGCCCCGTCTTTACCATTTTTTAATATATACTCTTATTCCTACTCATATTTTTTGTATTTTTCATTTCAAGCAACTAACTAACTTATTTGACTTTCGTTATTTTATAACTTTTAGGGATCATAGAACAAGATGCATTTCGATCCGAGAATGCCCCAAAAAGGATAAATTCATCGTCCCCGACTTTTCACTTATTCCAAACCAAGCTTAAAACGAAATCACCGCTAATTATGAGTTAAGATGCTAACACTACTCATATTTGCAACTTGTGAACTTTTCACTCCCGACAATTATTATATCTTAGGTGTATGTGCTATTTTGAATTTCAACCATGGATCAACGTTTTGCAACATTCTATGTTTCACGTTCCACCCGAGAATAATGAGTTTGAAGGCGAGATCATCCCATGTAGCGACTTTCGTCTCGGCACATCCCAACCTTGCGGCTAAGTGACCAGGCTTTTGACACCTCACAGAGACTAGTATCGGGACTCACGGACCTTAGGTTTCAAAAACTCTCAGGTTTTCCGTATATACATAGCTTATAAAATAGAATAGCCAAAGTTCAAAAGCATATTTGAATTTAACAAAAAGAGATCTTTTATTTATTAATTCACACTTAAATATTAAACACTTATGCAATTGTAACCCTCGACCTTTTAGAAGGCTGCAACATCGGTTGTGAGCCGGCAAGATGCAGCAAACTTTTATCAGTCTCGGATTATTATTCTTACTATGGGCTTTCTTTAGAAGGCTGTAACATCGGTTGTGAGCCGGCAAGATACAGCAAACTTTTATCAGCCCACAGTTTATATTTATTATATTTTTGCATTTTTCATCATTTTTTTTTCTTTTTTTTATATAGGGAAAACGTCTTTTTGAAAAATTCAAGTATAAATTTGAACTAAGGCTAAAGTTTTTGCTATATACTACATAAAAATTATTGATTTAAGTTTAATCTCCAAAAGTAGCACGTATATTAATCAGGTTAAGAGCTTATGGGAGAAAAAGCGACAAATTACACACATGAGCTCTTAAGATTTCCAAATAATCCTTGTTTAGCATCCAACTCATACTTAACACTATCATTTTTCGTTCTTCGCAAAGATTTACGAACGCTTAGTCTAAAAGTTAAGGAACAAGCTAGAGCTCAACACGCTCGATCGAGTCAAAATTTATTCTTATTCTACCCAGCAGGAAAGTCAAAATTGTGACAAAACACTTATTTTATTTTTGGAATTTTTTTTTAATTTTTTTAATATTTTTTTTTTGGTATTTTTCAAAAAAATTTTGGTGGTAAAAACGGGCTTACGTGAGAACAACGGCTGCAGGCATAATCAAATCGAAAATCCCCCCATACTAGAACTAAACATTGTCCTCAATGTTTTAAAGGGTACCTACGTAAATCTAAGGCCGTTTATTAATTATGCCAAAAGAAAAACGTTAGTCGATTAGATTTGGATATCGGATTCCCAATTGAAGCTGAGGATTTGAAGCTCGATTGATCAATGGACAAAACTTTGAGCACGAGAGGCTTCAAGATCCGTGACATCCTGGACAATAAACCACAAAACACAAAAACACGGATAATGGAAGAGGCGAGCCTCTATACAACACAAAACACTTATTCATTACTACTACTTAATTAATAATTAGGATAAGCATGGGTTGCCACCCACGAAGCGCTTGTTTAAGGTCACTTAGCTTGACCCGATCCCCCCATACTTGAGCTTTGTCAAGGGGGATAAAAATGTGGATGACGAACACCCAAATTTGGAGTGTTGTCTCCATGAATCAACATCGGGCTTTTCTGATGAAAAAGCTTGGAAACTTTAAGGCCCCGATGTGATGAAGAAGGAGGAGATTTCTCCTTTGAAGCAAGAACACCATGATTGAAAACTTTGTCATCATTTTCGGATGAAAATGGAATTAGAGTATCAATCACGGGGGAAAGAGTAGCAAGAAATCTTGTGGATTCGACTTCAATGCATATTCCCGGATCGTAAATCTTGTTACTATCTCCGGAAGGAGAAGAATCATCAAGATTGGATCCGAGATCATTATGAGAAGGAATGAAGTCGAAATCCATTTGAAGGGCGTAAAGTTGGTGACTTTAAAGAGGTTCTCATGAATGAGTATACCCGGATTAAATACCTTATCCTCGTTGTTGGTTGAAGACAAAGCCTCAACCTCTGAAAAATCCTCATAGAAAACCGAGTCATACTCGGGAAAAGGAAGGACATTATTTGATTCAGGAAGATCAAGTTCATCAAACAAGAGTTTAATACTCTTTATTTTTCTCTTCCATGAAGTCCAATGGAATCATCATAAGTATCACATTAACGGTCTCAATGATCCAAAGAAGTTCAACATCATAAACAATCCATAATGGTGGGGATGAGCAATCAAGATCATGTTCATCGGTGAACATCTCAAAAATGGTGTCATCAAGAGAATTTTCATCAACCGAATCTTCGAGAATAGAATCCATATCCTTGATAGGATCATGGTTAAGCAAATGCTCTAATTCTAGAAGATCGGATTCGGCATCAAAGGGAAGATCATCATTTCCTGGTGGAAATGTGATATGAGCGAGTTCATCGGCGAACTCCTCAAGAAAATAGTCGCTAGTCTCAGAAATGTGGAGACTAGGTGAAGAAGAGGTGGTACTGCCACTTGAAGAATTATGAAAAGGAGGGAGAAGAGATGAAGGATTACTATTTCCTGGTGGAAATGAATCACTTGCGAGATAAGCTTCGAATTCTTCCCAAATTAACTCACTTTCTTTGAGGGAGATAAGTGTGGGGGAAGAAGAAGAACACTTGGAGATCCTTTGGTTTCTAAATCGTGAGTGGGATTACCACGTCGATTGTATTATCATGATAACGGAGGGAGATCATTGGTGTTTATTAAGGATTTACAAGTTCTCAATAATGTCCATCCTCCCGGAATTTCAAGAGAAATCATCATTAACTTCCTTGAAGTTAAGTTGGTATGAAATGAGAGAAGAAAGTGGAATTATGCCACTTGGATGATTGTTTGTAAACAAAACTTCAACGAATATCCTCATGTGAAAGATTTTGTAACATCAATCACGTTGAATGATCTTGATGAGGTTCGTTATGAATAGCTTGAAGTGTCATTTCTCATGTTCAAGATTATCTATTCAATACCGTCCCGGAGAATCTTTCTTCTCTCCATGAACGTCAATCAAACCACTGACGGAATAAATCCGTAATAAAGGTCCCTTCCAAAATAGGGGGACACATGGATCGCTTTCATACTCAACAATGACAAAATCAGCGGGGAATGTGAACTTTCCAACCGGAACAAAGACATCTCTTGCAATTCCTTTCGGAGTGCAAATATCACTGTTAGCTAGTTCAAGAGGTCATTCGGTGAAATAAGATCGGGTAATCCCAAACTCTTTCCACACCGAGAGTGCCATCAAGTTTTTGATGCCAGAACCGAGATCGGCTAGGGCTTTTGAGCACTTTGAGCTCATATAAAACCAACGGCATGAGAAATTTTTTCCAGGGTCACCTAGCTTTTCGGGAAGCTTCTTTAGGATAACCGCTGAGTAATTTTTACTAACGGGTGTATTTGCTAATTCAATAAGCTTCTCCTTATTGGAAAGGAGAGACTTAAGCATCTTTTGATATTTTGGGATTAAAATCAATGCATCGGCAAGAGTGATATTGATATGAAGCTGTTTTAAACATTTCCAAAAACTTGTGTATATGACTTCACATCTTTTTCTTTTTGGTTCTCTATGATTCATTCTTGACGTAAAAGAGATATCGTGTGATGAAGGATCCCTTTAGATGAATCTCAATTTCATTGTTCGGAGGTTTATAGCTTGTTGGACAGGAGATGGGACCCCATGATGGTAAACTCGGAGTTATCCTAGTCCGTTAAAATCTCCTCTTCACGTTCATCCTCCTCCAGATTTATGAATGGAGGAGGGATAGGAACAGAAGGTCCATCAAGAGCAAGACCACTTCGGGTGGTTATGGCTTTCAATTCACCTTTTGGGTTAAGCAACGTTTGCAGAGGGAGATCCCATACCCATGAAGAAGTGGATCATTTTGAATAAAGTTACCTAGCATACTTTCAAGCCTTGATTCGAATTAGCCAAGTTGTTCATTTGAGTTTGCATTGAATTGATCTTATTTTCATTAATCCTGATGTAGTTTGTTAATTCTTGTGGTAAAGCAACCAGAGGTTGGGTATTAGGGGCTTGATAATTTTGAACATGATTCTGATTATGATTAGCACCCTGGAAAAACTAATTTCTACCCTGATTGTTACTTTGATTGTTTCCCCTGATTCCGGTTTTGATAAGGTTGACGCGTGGTTGTTTGATTTTGATTGCTTCGTTTTGATTTGGATTTACCATTAAACCAGGTGGTCCGAGATAATTGTTCGAAACATAGCTAAGCATAATTGCGGTACCATTGAGGTTGGTAGGAATTACCACCTTGATTGTAGGTTCCCACAGCATATACGTTCTGATTTTGGCTAACGGTGGCTGGACAATCATTGTAGGAATAAGACCACAAACAAGTCTTCGCAACTTCGGTGTTACGGAAATTACTTGTTGTTTTGTTTTGAAGCACTCTTGTTAAGTTCCTATTCATCTCTTCCATTTAAAGCTTAAGGGATGCTATTTCTGGATTAGAAGAAGTGTTAGAACTCGATGACTCATTCCGTTGAGCAGAAGTATCCCAATCATTGTGATGGGCGGTCATATTTTCAATGAGATCATAACACTCTTCGAGCGCCTTTTCAAAAAGATCCTGTCAGCAGCAGCATTGATAGTATCACGAGCTTAATAAAACACCGTTATGAAGGTATCTATTTTGAGTCAACTGTGTAACAATGATGTGGGTAGGGACATCGATCAATTAAAACTTTATAAAACTTCCCAAGCTCGAAACAAACGACTCTCGGGTCATTGACGGAAATTTGTAATATCATTTCTTAACTAACTTGTACACCATAGAGGGTGGGAAGTATTTTTTCGGAGAAATATTTTTGCCATTTTAGGTCAAAAGAGTTGGATGATAATTCCTTGGCAAACGATCAAACCATTCGGCGCACGATCTGCAAGGAGTAAGGAAGAGATATAGACGAAGGGCGTCATCGGAGACCCCATTCACTTTCATGCTTGGGTGACAACAAAATTTTCCGAATGTAGTTGGCATCATCACCCGGTCCGTGAAATGGACACGAATTTATGAACTTGTTTAATCATGTCATTCTTAAGTTTTAAAAGAAGTCGTTTGCTTGAAATTGCAATCGGAAATCAATTGTCCACCTCGACCATCTTAAAGACGGTTGGCACACTCCTCCATATCTGGAGGTCGGAACAGGTTAAACCACCATCCTCCGGCGGAGTGTCCCGGCAACCACCGGCTCCTATTTAGCGGCCAGTCAAAAGTTCTTCAAAATTAAAAGGTTCAAAACTACCAGTGAGCTTGTTGTTGAGGATGGTTTAGAGGGTGATTACGAATTGAGAACAGATGCGCAGACACTCAAAATTAAAAAGAAAATTACAGACTAATTTATTTGGTTATTTCAACAATATTCATAATCTACTTTTAATAAAGGCCAACGAGATAAGACACTTAAACCTAAAAATAAAAAAGCTTCACGGTAGCATCTTTAGAATCAAAAGAATACTTTACAGGATGAGTCTACGTCGCTAGTGACACCAAAGGGTAAGTTTTAAATCTTTGGTTCGGGAACTTATTAATAGATAATACTTCCTGTTGAAAGTATTTATATGTGGATGATCGTTTAACCAATCTTTGATGATTTTTATTGATAATTAAGGACATTTTTTTTTCCTTGATTTTTTGGTTTTTATATATATAAATATACTAATAAAAGAAAAGGAAAAATATTTTTGTATTTTTGTATTTTTATAAAGAAAATAACTCCACAAAGAAGGATCTTCAAAGCACTAATTTTTAAAGTTCGAAACGACAAACGCTTATACACTCCTCCCCGACAACGGCGCCAAAAATTGATTGATGTAAATTCAACCCTTTTTATATAAATATAAATATAAATAAATATAAATATATAACAAGGATCAAAATCCACGAAATCAATGAAACCGGAAGTAGTATAGGATATTCCCGGGACGTAGTCCCAACGATGAGTGAATTGGAAAGTCGATAGTCGGTTTGATATTTGATGTTTGAATGAAAAGAGGTATGGGTTTGATTTTCTAAAGCTACGAGAAAATTAAGGCAAACTACCCTAAAAACGAGAAAATCACACAAATTATACTAAAAACAGAAACGGGAAGCTAAAACGACACACCAAAAACCTAAAACTTGAAATATTAATCCTAAGGTGAATTTTTTTACTTTTCCTAAAAGTAATTGACTAAAAAGTAAGAATAAAGAAGACTAGAACGAAAACGGAGTTAAATTGAGTTCAAAAACGAGAAAACGAGAACGGGGTTTTAATCCCGTTCTTTAAAAAGTAAAATTTTGCAAAAATGACCCTACGAAAGTTTTTCTATTTTTCCTAAATACTATATGATAAAATAAAATTTTGTAAAAAAGAAAAATATTTTTTTGATTTTTATTTAATTTATTATAATTAAAAAACAATTTAAAGGAAAATAATTGATAAAAAATATCAAACGATTATAAAAAATGTGAAAAAATACAGAAAAGTGGATTAAGGTGTACTGGTTCTATGAAAAATAAAAGCTAGAAAATTAGGCTTATAAATAAGCCATAATAAGCTGAAAACACTTAGGGCTTAATGGGCTAAAATGCCTTTATAAATTAAATGATGCAACTCACTACCGGATGAGCTATTGTAGCACAACGGTAGTGAATGTGTGTTATAAAACGTTGGTGATAGGGTCGAGGTCCCGAGTTCGAGTCTTGCTCACTATTGGGGCCTCATCCCTAATCCTAATGTTTTTTATTCCCATTTTTTTACAACTTTTTGAAAAAGCTAAAAATAAGCAACTTTAAAAAAGACAAAAATTTTATAACTAGCAAATAAGCACGAAAATAAGCAAAAGAAAGTGGCAGTTAAGCTTTAAAAACTTAAAACTAAAAAGAGCTAACTGTTTAGCTTTTTTAAAGCAAATAAGCAAATGAAAACTTAGTATAAGCTAAGACAGACAATAAGCAATATCTAATAAGCACTTAAGAACAAAAATTAGCAACTGAAATAAGCTAGAATGGCAAATAAGCTAAAAAAACTAATAAATACTTAAAATTTACTCTAAAAGGCAAATAAGCTTAAATAAGCTTAAAACAAAACCAAATAAGCTAGAACAAGCTTAGACTAACCTAATAAGCAAAGACAAACCAAAATAAGCTAACACCCATAGACAGATAAGCCATAAAAGGCAAATATGCTATAAGCTCATAATTGGCAGACAAACAGGCCCTATGGTCACTTTTGGCTTAAAAATAAGCCACTTAGAGGGCTCCTTAGGCTTAAAAGCTTATATGGGCTTAAAGGCAAGCCAAGGGACTATAAGGAACACCAAAAAGAAATCAATTTGGAACTTAAATGAGCACTAAAAAGGTTAAAGGAAAAGGGTGGGTCACAATCAGCATTTGCTGATTTGAAATTTTCAAAGACCAAAGCCCATTTGCTGCCCTAAAATAAGCTAAGGAAATAAGCTTTAAAATAAAAGGCAAGGCAAAACAGATTTAGACTAGCTCAAATTGAGCTTATGCTAAAAAAATGGAAGCTGAAAAACAGTTTTACTAACTGAAAATTAAAAATGAAAAATGGCTTTTGAACTAAAAATTTGACTTGCTAAACTTGACAGATTTTGAACAATAAAAGGCAAAACACAAGACACTTTTAACTAATGTCCATTTGAACTTCTTAAAGTAACTCAAAAACACTTTTACAAGATGGTTTAAAAGCCTACTTAATAAGCTTCTTAGGCATTTGTCACCAACAGTTTTTAACCCTTTTTAGACTTAAACTTATAGACATACTTTCAACATTAACACATTTAAAAATAACTGTGTAAAAGAGACTAACTAAAATAAGCTGATTGGGTGGGGTTTTAAAGTTGAAAAGGACCGCAAAATGGACTTTTAACCAAAACTGACACAGTTTAACCCACTATCCCAAACACCCCCTTAATTCTTGAAATCAATTTTTTAGACTGTTTTTGAAGAATTAAAGCAAAGTTTTGTTAAAACAGCAGACAAATAAGCACATTTAAGTTCAAATAAGCAAATTTAGAACAAAGATAAGCACTAATTTAATCAAATATGCAATAAGTAATATGAGCACATAAATGACAGATATGAGCAAAAACTTAAACAAAGAACATTAACAAAGAACAAATAAGCACAACAAAGCATAAATAAGCAGAAAGAACAGCAAAATAAGCAGTTGCTACAGTAAATAAGGAAAAATATAAATAAGGACTTACAATATCCTTTACTCAAAACAAGGGTGATAAAAAGGTTCTACAAGCTCTAGCTTGTCAAAGACAAGCTAGTAGGGTCCTATAAGCTCTTCCTTTATTAGCTTATCATCCAAACAATAGCTAAGGTAATTTGAGGGGTGAATTTTTTTTTTGAATTTTCTTAACACTTTTAAGTCATTTTTAGTTAAAAACAGGTTACAAATAGTTAAAATGAGAGCTTATATTTAGCTTATGAACATAAGTTGACACTATAAAAATGATAAGAACTTAAAACAGATTTTAGAGCTAAATACTTAAATTTTTTATTAAATTTATTAAAAGTTACAATAAAGATTACACTACTTAAGCAAAAACTACATAAAAACTAACTGCCAAAATGGCTACAAGAGGACTATATTTATACTACTCGTAGGAAGATTCTAGGAGGTGTATCCCTTGTGCTTCTTTGCCGAGGAGGCTTTAGCTTGTGCTTGTTGTGTGAGAGAAAAGCCCATTTGATCATAGCTGTCCATTTTGAGTAGTCCCCAAGCAAATTTATCTTTACCATCCATCATTTATCTTCATTCTTAAACGAATAGGGGGCTTGGGGATTGCCAGGCTGTCATGCCAGTTGGGTTGAGGTGGGATAAGGTTTTGGAGTGGAGTGGGTAGGAAGGTGATATTTTTGGCTGGGGGTGAACAGTGGTAGAAGAGGGGGGACAGGGAAGCGTGAACAGTGGATCATGGTTTTGGTGGGAAAAAGGGTTATAACAGGTGTGTGTTGTCAGGGGTGAGAGTTTGGGAGTGTGGCACAAATGGTCCCTTAATTATATATTTGTTGTTGCAAGAAAGGTCCTTGTTGTGTTATAACTTGGGAGTTAGCCAGGTTTGGCCCCCAAGGGTTATAAGGGTGTTTACAAGGTTAGTCCTTTTGTTATATAACTTTAGGGGTTTGGCAAAATTAGCCCCCTAAAGTTATATATGGCATAATTACAACTTCAGTCCTTGTAGTATTTATCCTTGTTATACAACTTTAGGATTATTGAAATTTGGTCCCTAAAGTTGTATTTTTTTGACTTGATGAACTTCATTGACTTTGGGTCGGGTTGACTTGATTTGACTTTGTCTTTTCCATGCTTTTCCATTCCCGTGCTCGGTTTTGTCCGTTTTTGCTTGATTTTTCGTCCTTTTGTCAGATATCCGTTTCCTGCACAAAATAAGTGAAAACATACAAATACAATGTATTTTTGGTACGTTTTTGGTCATTTAAGTCCGATTTTAATGGTGAAAGGTATGTGTAATTAAACGCATACCAAAATCCCCCATACTAAGATATTGTCGTGTCCTCACGCAATGCTATGAAGTAAGCACTTAGAAAACTAAGAATCTCGATTCCCCTTGACTAATAACCTTGAAAAGTAGCTAAGCGTTCGTCAAGGGAATTAAAGACTCAATAATTTTGAAAAGCCCCGTTTTTACCATTTTTAAAAATAGACACCACTTAGTCCTATAACACCTATATTTTGTACATTATTTCAATTTTTTCCTTCAGATTTTTAGTTTTCATATTAAGCAACTCACTAGAACGTTGACTTTTGTTAATTTAAAACTTTTAGGGATCATAGACAAGATGCATTTCGATTACGAGAAATGCCCCAAAAAGGATAAATTCATCATCCCCGACTTTTCACTTGCTTCAAACCAAGCTTAAAACGAAATCACCGCTACCTATGAGTTAAGATGCTAACACTACCCATATTTGCAACTTGTGAACTTTTCACCCTTGATAATTTATTACATATTAAGTGTATGTGCTATTTTGAATTTCAACTTTGGATCAATGTTTTGCAAAATTCTATGCTTCACGTTCCACCTGAGAATAATGAGTTTAAAGTGTAAAGGCATAAGATCGCATCCCATGAAGCTGACTTTCGTCTCGGCACATCCCAACCTTGCGGCTAGTGACCCCAACTTTTGACACCTCACAGAGACTAGTATCGGGACTCACAGACCTTAGGTTTCAAAAACTCTCAGGTTTCCCGTATACATAGCTTATAAAAGCATATTTGAATTTAACAAAAAAAGATCTTAATATTAAACATTTATGCAATTGTAACCCTCGACCTTTTAGAAGGCTGCAACATCGGTTGTGAGCCTGGCAAGAAGCACAAACTTTTATCATCTCGGATTATTATTCTTACTAATGGCCTTTCTTTAGAAGGCATGTAACATCGGTTGTGAGCCGGCAAGATGCAACAAATTATCAGCCCACAGTTTATATTTATTATTTTTTTTTCATTTTTCATCATCATTTTTGTTTATATATGATATAGGGAAGACGTCTTTTTGAAAAATTCAAGTATAAATTTGAACTAAGGCTAAAGTTTTTTTTTTTGCTATATACTACATAAAAATTATTGATTTAAGTTTAATCTCTAAAAATAACACGTAAATTAATCAGGTTAAGAGCTTATGGGAGAAAAAAGGACAAATTACACACGTGAGCCTCTTAAGATTTTCCAAATAATCCCTTGTTTATTTAGCATCCAACTCATACCTAACTCGATCATTTTTCGTATCTTACGCAGAATATTCCGCGAACAGGCTTAGTACTAAAAGTTAAGGCACAACTAGAGCTCAACATGCTCGATCAAGTCAAAATTGACTCTATTCTACCCAGCAATAAAAAGGGAAAAGGTCAAAATTGTGACAAAAACACTTATTTTATTTTTGAATTTTTTTAAAATTTTTCTTTTTTTGGTATTTTTCAAAAATTTTGGTGGTAAAAACGGGATTACGTGAAAACAACGACTGCAGGCATAATCAAATCGAAGATCCCCCCATACTAAGACTAAACATTGTCCTCAATGTTTTACGAAGGGTCTCTACGTAAATCCTAAGCCGTTTATTAAGTATGCTTAAAGATAAACGTTAGTCGATAAGATTTGGATATCGGATTCCTAAAATGAAGCTAAGGATGTGAAGCTCTTGTGATCGTAGGACAAAAACCGCGAGCACAAGAGGCTTTAAAAATCCGGGACATCCTGGACAATATAACAATACAAACACGAAACATGGAAAAGGAAAAAAGGAAAGCTTCCTCACACAACAAAAAACACTTATTCATTACTACAATACTACTACTACTACGATGATAATACTAGGATAAGCATGGGGTGCCTCCCACGAAGCGCTTGTTTTAGGTCACTTAGCTTGACCTAATCCCCCATACTTGAGCTTGTCAAGGGGGATAGAAGTGGAGACATGGAACATCCAAGACTCGGATGTCCTCCTGGTAAGAGCAAGGAAAAATCTTCATCGGGCTTTCAAGAATTTTGGTGACTTTGAAAGCTTTAGTGCCCCGATGAGATAATTCCGGGAGAAGAGAGGTATGAACTCTTTTAGAAGTGAGAATCCCAGGGTTGTTGACTTTTTCCTCATTTTCGGATGAAAACGAGAGTAAAGCTCCTAGCCCGGGAACTTCTTTGTGGAAATGAAGTTCATAAAGAGGAGGATTAAAATCCTCAAGAATTAAAGAAGCATTAGTGGTCTTCTTTACATTCTTATCCGGTGTTGCAAAGTTGGTGACTTCAAAGAGGTTCTCATGAATGAGTATACCCGGATTAAATACCTTGTCCTCGTTGTTGGTTGAAGACAGAGCATCAACCTCGGAAAAATCCTCATAGAAAACCGAGTCACACTCGGGAAAAGAAAGGACATTATTTGATTCAGGAAGATCAAGTTCATCAATCAAGATTTTAGAATCTTTGATTTTCTCTTCCTTGAAGTCAAATGGATCATCATAAGTGTCATCATTAACGGTCTCATGATCAAAAAGGTTATCATCATAATCATCCCATAATGGTGGGGATGAGTAATCAAGATCATGTTCATCGGTGAACATCTCAGAAATGGTATCATCAAGATTGTCATCAAGAGAATTTTCATCAACCGAATCTTCGAGACTAGAATCCATATCCTTGATAGGATCATGGTTAAGCAGATACTCTAATTCTAGAAGATCGGAGTCGGCATCAAAGGGAAGATCATCATTTCCTGGTGGAAATGTGATATGAGCGAGTTCATCGGCGAACTCCTCAAGAAAATAGTCGCTAGTCTCAGAAATGTGGAGACTAGGTGAAGAAGAAGTGGTACTGCCACTTAAAGAATTATGAAAAGGAGGGAGAAGAGATGAAGGATTACTATTTCCTGGGGGAAATGAATCACTTGCGAGATAAGCTTCGAATTCTTCCCAAATTAACTCACTTTCTTCGAGGGAGATAAGTGTGGGGGAAGAAGAAGACTTGGTCTCGGGTTCCGAAATCAGAGTGGGATTGCCACTCGATTGATTATCATGATACGGAGGGAGATCTTTGGTTTTATCAAGATTTAGCAAGTTCTTAATAATGTCTTCCTCTGGATCAAAGATATCATCATTAACTTCCGGTGAAGTTAAGTTGGTATGAGAAGTGAGAAGAGAAGTGGGATTGCCACTTGGATGATTTGCTGCAAACAAATCTTCACGAATTTCCTCATGTGAAACATTGTAGACATCAATCATGTTGATTGATTCTTGATGAGGTTCGTTTGAATAGCTTGAAGTGTCATTTCTCATGTTCAAGATTAGTCTTTCATTACCGTCACAGAGAATCATTTCTTCCCCATGAACGTCAATCAAAGCACGAGCGGTCCGTAAGAATGGTCTTCCCAAAATGAGGGGGACACGCGGATCGCTTTCATAATCAACAATGACAAAATCAGCGGGGAATGTGAACTTTCCAACCGGAACAAAGACATCTCTTGCAATTCCTTTCGGAGTGCAAATATCACGGTTAGCAAGTTCAAGAGTCATTTGGGTGGAAATAAGCTCGGGTAATCCTAACTCTTTCCACACCGAGAGTGGCATCAAGTTGATGCTAGCACCTAGATCGGCTAGGGCTTTGCACTTGAGCTCACTAAAACCACACGGAATGAGAAATTTCCCAGGGTCACCTAGCTTTTCGGGAAGCTTCTTTAGGATAACCGCTGAGCAATTTTCACTAACGGGTGTGTTTGCCAATTCTATAAGCTTCTCCTTATTGGAAAGGAGACTCTTAAGCATCTTTTGATATTTTGGAATTAAAATCAATGCATCGGCAAGAGTGATGTTGATATGAAGCTGTTTAAACATTTGCCAGAATTTGTGAATTTGAACATCATCCTTTTCTTTTTGTTTCTCTTGGTTCATTCTAGACGGATAAGGGATATTCGGGTGACGAGGATCCCTTTGATGAATCACAAAATTTCTTTGTTTCGGAGGTTTAGCTTGTTGGACGGAAGGAGGTGGGACCTTGATGGTAAACTCAGAGGTTTAGCTTGTTGGACGGAAGGAGGTGGGACCTTGATGGTAAACTCAGAGGTTTAGCTTGTTGGTTTGTTTGAAGCATTCTTGTGAAGTTCCTATTCATTTCTTCTATTTGAAGCTTAAGGGATGCTATTTTTGGATTAGAAGAAGTGTTAGAACTCGATGACTCATTCCGTTGAGTAGAAGTATCCCAATCATTGTGATGGGCGGTCATATTTTCGATGAGATCATAACACTCTTCGGGGCGCCTTTCTTGGTCCGTTAAAATCTCCTCTTCACGTTCATCCTCCTCCGGATTTATGAATGGAGGAGGGATAGGAACGGAAGGTCCATCAAGAACAAGACCACTTCGAGTGGTAATGGCTTTTAATTGTCACCTTTTGGGTTAGAGAAACAAAAAAACTGGAAAACAAAACTAAAAAAATGGTGTTGCTCGGGAGAGATCCCGTACCCGATGAAGAAGCGGTATTCATTTTGATAAAGTTACCTAGCATACTTTCAAGCCTTTGATTCGAAGTAGCCAAGTTGTTCATTTGAGTTTGCATTGAATTGATCTTGTTTTCATTAATCCTGATGCAGTAGTTGTTATTTTTTATTAATTCTTGCGGAAAAGCAAACGGATGGTTGGTATTAGGGGCTTGATAATTCTTGAACCTGATTTCTGGATTAGTTTAGCACCCTGGAAAAACTGATTTCTACCCTGATTGTTACTTTGGTTGTTTCCCTGATTCCGGTTTTGATAAAGGCTGAACCTGGTTGTTTTGATTTTGATTGCTTCGGTTTTGATTTTGATTCACATTAAACCCTGGTGGTCCGAGATAATTGTAGCCGAAACTATTAGCTAAGCAGATTGCGGTTACCTTGAGGTTGGTAGGAATTACCACCTTGATTGTAGGCTCCCACAGCATATATACGGTTCTTGATTTTGGCCATCGGTTCGCGCTGAGACAATCATTGTAAGGATAGGAGGACCACACCAAGTCTCGCAACTCGGTGTTACGGTATTAACTTGTTGGTTTGTTTGAAGCACTCTTGTTAAGTTCCTATTCATCTCTTCCATTTGAAGCTTAAGGGATGCTATTTCTGGATTAGAAGAAGTGATAGAACTCGATGACTCATTTCAGTTTGAGCGGAAGTATCCCAATCATTGTGATGGGCGGTCATATTTTCAATGAGATCATAGCACTCTTCGGGGCGCCTTTTCATAAAGGTTCCGCCAGCAGCAGCATTGATGGTAATTCACGAATGCCTTAATGTTTAGCCCGCACGTTATAGAAGGCTATCTATTTGAGTCATACAATGGTACATGTGGTGCGTTAGGACATTCGATCAATTGAATATCCTTATAACGTTCCCAAGACTGTCGAACAACTGACTCATCAGAGTCATTTGACGGAAATTTGTAATATCATTTTCTCAAACTTGATCACCATAGAGGGTGGGCTGGGAAATATTTTCCGAGAAATTATTTTTGCCATTTGCAGTCAAAAGGTTGATAGAATAGAATTCCTTGGCAAACGAGCAAACCATTCGGCGGCACGATATGGCACCAAGGAGTAACGGGAAGAGATGGAGACGAAAAGGGCGTTCACCGGTGGACCCTATTTACTTTCATGCTTTGGGTGACATGCAAAAATTTGTCGAGATGCTTGTTGGCATCATCACCCGGTCCGCGAAATGGACACGAATTTTGAACTTGTTGAATCATGTCATTCTTAAGTCCAAAAGTCGTTGCTTGAATTGCAATCGGAGCTATTTTTCCACCTAGACCATCCCTAAAGACGGTTGGACAACTCCTCCATAGTAGCAGAAGGTCTAGGAATGGTAAACCTCCTCCTCCGGCGGTTAGGTGGGTCCGGCACCACCGGCTCCATTAGCGGCCATGTCAAAAGGTTCTTCAAAATTAAAAGGTTCAACAACTACCGGTGGGGCTTGTTGTTGAGGACGGTTTTGATTTCGAGATTGAGAGCGAGTGCGCATGCACTTAAACTATAAAAAGAAAATTTACACTAATTTTTTTTTCAACAATTTTTCATAATCTATTTTAATAATGGACAAGACACTTAAACCTAATAATCAACAAGCTTCACGGTAACTCTTTAAAAGAATTAACTTTTAAAGGTGAGCCGTATGTCGCTAGTGACACAAAAGGCAAGTTTTAAGTCTTTGGTTCGGGAACTTATTAATGGATAATACTTCAGTTGAAAGTATTATATGTTGGTGTTCTTTTACCAATTTGATGATTTTTTATTTCTTGATAATTAAAGACAATTTTTTTATGTTTTTGGTTTTTTCTTGATTTATAATTATACTAAAAAGAAATGAAAAATATTTTTGTATTTTTATATTTTTAAAGAAAATAACTTCACAACGGAAGGATCTTCAAAGCACTAATTGTCAAACTTCGAAACGACAAACGCTTATACACTCCTCCCCGGCAGCGGCGCCAAAAATTAATTCAAACATTTATTAACCCTTTTTTATATAAATAAATATATAATACTTATAAATATATAACAAGGATCAAAATCCACAAAATCAATGAAACCGAGAGTAGTATATGATATGATATTCCCGGGTCGTAGTCCCAACGAGGAGCGAATTGGAAAGTCGAGAGTCGGTTTGGTATTTGATGTTTGAATAGAACAAGATTTGGATTGGATTTCTAAATCTACGGGAAAAATAAAGCAATCTACACTAAAAACGAGAAAATTACACAAATTATACTAAAAATGAAAACGGGAAGCTAAAACGACACACTAAAAACCCTAATTTTTCAAAATTAAGCCTAAACTGATTTTTTTCACTTTTAATGGACTTAATTTGACTAAAAAGGAAGTTTAAAAAAACTAGAACGAAAACGGAGTTAAATTGAGTTCAAAAACGAGAAAACGAGAATCGGGATCGAAACCCGTTCTTTAAAAAGTAAAATTTTGCAAAAATGACCCTACGAAAGATTTTCTATTTTTCCTAAGTGAAGACTGATAAAATAAAATTTTCTAAAAAAGAAAAATATTTTTTTGATTTTTTATTTATTTTTAATGAATTAAAAACTGTTTTAAAGAAAGTAAATGTTTAAAAATAGCAAACTAATTTCAAAAATTATGAAAAATTACAGAAAAATAGCTTAAACAGAGCTGAATCTAAGAAAAATAAAAGCAAGATGGCTGGCTTATTGAATAAGCCAGAAATAAGCTTTAAAGGGCTGAAGCTAAAAAGGACAAAAAGACTATAAAGATAAAATAATGCAAATGGTAATTGGATGAGCTATTGGAGCACTTGGTATTGGTGTGGGGCGTTAAGTGTGTTGGAAAGGGGGGAGGTCACGGGTTCAATCCCTGGCCTCTCTTCTTTTTTATAAAACTTTTTTTTAAGACTTATAAAAAGCACAAAAATAAGCAAAATTAAAAAAACAACTTTTTACACAAAATCACAATAAGCTGGGAATTAAGCACAAAAGAAGGCAGTTTGCAATTTTTAACTAAGACTAGTATGCTAGCTGCTAGGCTAGTTAAAACCAAAATAAGCTAAGCTAATTGGGAAATAAGCATTGACAGATTGTGCACTTACCCTAATAAGCCAGCAATAACAAAAATAAGCTAAAAAGAATACACTAATAAGCAGAATAAGCAAAGAATAAAAGAGGCTAAATGGGCATACTTAACTAACTGATAAGCTACTTAAGGGGAAAAATAAGCAATGAAAATGGACAATAAGCACTAACAGATGGTTACCTACACTAAATAAGCTATTGCAAACTCAAATAAGCAACTAGATTCAGACAGAAAAGCCAACATCTAAAAGGCAAACTACACTTTTTAATACCAAGTCCTAAGTACTAAATTGTTTAAGCAATAAGAGGGCAAATAAGCTAGGAACCTAAAAACTAAGCTAAGATGAATAGTGAGCTAAACTTAATAAGCCAATATAAACTAAAAATAAGCAAAAAGGACAGATAGATAAGCTAGAAAACTAAACACAACAGTCCTAAGGGCTCTTTTTGGCTTAAAATAACTACTAAAAAGGGGACCTAAGGCTTAAGCTTATAAGGGCTTAATCACTATCTTAAGAGCTATCTAAAAATGCAAATAAATCAAAATTTGGAACTCAAATAAGCTAGAAAAGGGGCTTGAAAATAAGCCTATTTGCACCAAGGCACTATTTTGAAAAGTAAAAAGAGACAAGTGCAGGCTTATAAATAAGCCATGAAATAAGCTTAAAATTAAAAATAAAGTCAAAACAGATGGAAATAAGCTTGAAAATAGCTTGTGCTCAAAATTTGAAGTTTTAAAAACTAATCTAACCTGCTGATAATGATGAATGAAAATGGGGCTTTTAGAGGAAAATGACTTAACACAAAACTTGATAGTTTTGACTCAAAGTAAAAGAGAACCAAAGAACACTTTAAAAACTCATTTTGACACTAAGAAATGGACTCAAAACAAGGGGTCAAAGAGTGTTTTGAAAGCTTAAATCCAACAGCTTATGTAACCTGTTTTGGTCCAACAGGTGACAATGTGCTTTTTAGAAAAAACTCTTAAAACCACCTCTTGACTTAAAACTTAAAAAAAAGACACAAAATTACTTAAAATAGCTTGTTAAAACTGACCCAAGTGACCCAAAGTGTTTTTGACCACTTTTGACCCGTTTTATCCCTTGACCCAAACACTCCCTTAAGCTTGGAAAAACCTTGACAGTTTGAGTTTCTTCTTGACAGGAAATGAAATAAAGCTTGCATAAAAGTTTTAAAGACCCAAAAGCTTATAAATAAGCTTAACAAACACAATATTAAAGACAAAAAGTATAAATGACAAGATATTAAGAAAACATGAAAATTTCAGTAATAAAAAAAACAAATTTTAAATGACTTATAGATAAATGACAGGAAATTAAAATGACATATATTTAAAAGTGCAAAGTATTAAAAAGGTACAAATGTTTGATACAAGATTTTGCCTTGTTACAAAGATTCGACACTCTCTAAATTGAGACTATACTACCCTATTTATACTAAAACCCTAATGAGGACTTGTGCTTCTTCATAGAGAGAGTCCAGCTGTTCTTTTTGTTGTGTGAGAGAGGTCTTCAAAGTAATCTTGGCCATTCCTTTGCCTTTGTCCCAAAGTAATGTAATCTAAACCCTTGATTTCTATAGCCAATGGGCATGTCAAGGATTGCCAGCGTGTTCTTTTCCCTTTGTGAGGTGGGGATGAATTGGGAGTTACGGTTTTTGTTGGTTTGTTGCAGGTGTGGAGAGATTTTAGGGATGGTGAACAGTAGGGCGGGAAAACGGGGTACTATGTCTGTTTTAATTTTGTCAGGGGAGAAGGTTTGGGTGATGGGCAAAAATAGCCCCTCTACTTGATATATATGTTTACAATGAAAGTCCAAGTGGGTGTAAACTTTTGGGAAGTTGGCAGAAATATTCCCCTAGTGTTATATGAGTTATTGCATAGCTAGTCCTTTTGTGGTATAACTTTAGGGGTTTGGCAGAAATGGCCCCCTAAAGTTATATATGGCATAATTACAACTTCAGTCCTTGTAGTTTTTATCCTTGTTATACAACTTTAGGATTTGGCAAATTTGGTCCTTAAAGTTGTATTTTCTTTGACTTGATGACTTCTTGGCTTTGACTTTGTCAGGGTTGACTTTTGCTTCGATTTTACTTTGGCTTTTCCATGCTTTTTCATTCCGTGCTCGGTTTTGTCCGTTTTTGCTTGATTTTTCGTCCTTTTGTCGGATATCCGTTTCCTGCACAATATAAGTGAAAACATACAAATACATTGTATTTTTGGTATGTTTTTGGTCATTTAAGTCTGGTTTTGATGGAAAACGGTATGTGTAATTAAGCACATGCCACTAGAGCTTGTAGACAAACCTCTTAAGAGCTTATTTGCCCTTGTTTAGAGCAAAGGGCTTTGTAAGTTCCATTTTTTTGTCATTTTTAAGCTTTTACTGTAGTATTGCTTATTACTACTTATTTCTGCTTATTTGTTGCTTATATCAGCTTATCTATGCTTAGTTTTCATGTTTAGTGCTTATGGTGCTTAGGTTATAGTTTAAAAGTTATTTGTGAAAGTTTTTCTTTAAATCTGTCATAATAGCTTATTATTGCATAATCTTTGTTAGCTTATTATAGTACTTATTGGTTGTCAAATTTTTATCGTCATATTTGATTGTTTTCTCATGATCTATATTAATCCATTCTCGATTTCATGTCAGTTATTCAAACTTGTAATTAGATTGAATAGTGAGATTGAATTATAATTTGTATAATAAATCATCTTCATATTTGAAATCCTCTTAGATCTCTTATTGAATAGAAGCACGATATTTTGGTTCGAGGGAATATGGTTTAATCTATTTCCAGTCCTAACATTAGATGGTTACAAGGGTGTTTATTTGGTGAAGGATTATACTTATTTGGTTATGTAGAGAAAGTTTTGATGAGAAGAGATTTAAGTTTTGTGTTGTGCATTTTGAATTGTTTTTAACCTTGTGCAAAGTTACATATGTTGTGCATTTGTCTTGTTTGGTTTTCGGTGATGACGATTTACCAAATGCTTTGCAAGGTAAATTACTTGGAATAGATTGGACAAGACATTTAAGTCGTCATCCTACTTTCATTGTGTATTTTATGCATATATTGCCAAATTATTTAGAACACAACCAATGGACCAACTAGAACTTCAATATGACATCATATACAAACAAGTGGTGAGTTATGATATGATGGCATATTATTATCGTCTTAAAAAAGGATGTCGTTAATTTTTTTCTATTCAATCAGAGTTGTGATTGGGTATCGTAGAGGTTTTAGATATTATATCTTGTTACATTTTGATATAATCTCAAGCTAGACAAATATAAGAATCCAATTTCTTATCCATACTCAAAAACTTATCAACTTGATGCGTGATAATAATTATCAATATTGTTTGAATTTTGAGATTGATATATATTCGAATATTTCTTGACCTCATGAAACACTTTTTTTAAAGAAGACAATAAAAAAATTTCATAGTGTGTGTACATTATTCCTAGGCATAGTTGTAAGTGTGAGGGTTATGAATAATGACAAGTTAATTTCTTACTTCAGGATTGTCATATATTTTGCTTGTGCGAAAAATCTAGTTGTTTCTTAAGCATCAGTATGTATAGTTCTTTGTCATTTTATTTAGTGTATGAATGTTTTTTCTAACCATTTTCTACAAAACACATATTTTATAAAATTACTTTATGTTTTTTAAAAAAGAATATAATTATGTGTGTGTGTTAGAAAAAAAAAAAACCCAAAATGCAAGCATAAGCAAAGTTTAACAAATAAAACTATTTCTTTTACTTAAATTTCTAAAGTATTAATATGATATTTTTTTTGTTTAACAACCCAAGGATCAAATAAAAGCTAGACGTTGAAATGATTTGACATCTTGTTGGAAGAGAGTTAATGTCGATAGAAAATATTTTTTGACGGATTTATTTAATTATTATCTGTTGGACATTAGTTTTCAACACCTTGGACAAACTATTTAACTCTCGTTTCTAAATGGGTTACTACACTCAAAATAATCTACAAGATGTTTATATAACACTTGTAAATATAGTGATATATGCCTATATGCAATGCATAAACTAGTAACATACAAAAAGCATACATGAAAAATGTGTTTAGATATATAATTAGCTCAGTTACAAATAGTAATGATTACTTATTAATATCTATTAACAGAGTTGAAGCAAAAGTTAAACACACATAATCATCTAGCACTAACACATATGGATATTCATTGTCGTTTTGTGTATTTTTTTTATCGAATGTATACATAGCTTGATTTTATTTGAAACAAAATATTTTGTTCCCCGTTTTAATAATTAATCAATACAAATGTTTTTCAAGGTAATAAGTTTGAATATTAATGCTCGACTTGAAAAAAAGGTAAACTACAAGTTTTACGTCAAACTGAAACATATAGTTTTGACCACTATATAGTATTTTGCATTTCTGACTCACTTAAGTTTAGAATAAAGACTTGGAAGTATTTTTAAATATAATAAGACTTCGATTATCTTTCGAAATTGCGTGGCGGGGGTGGCACGACTTCTACGGACTTACGGTTGATTTTATATGATTTTTCGAAGTTTGCCAAAAACTGTTGAAATAGACAGGCGGCCCCCATAAAGGTGACGGCCCCCAGATATATTGGGGGCCCGCCCGAATATTTATGGGACCGCCACCAGTGACCCCAAAAACGTTTTTTGTTCAAAATCATTTTGTATACTAAATTGTTTAGAACACATGACTTTATAAAGTTGTGTTCCACCACATATAATTTGTGTTTTAGTCATTATTTCTACTCTTAGAACTTAGACAAAACATAGTTGACACTTTCCAAGTTCTTTTGAGAAAATTTTCCTTCAAGCTAGTATACGAAGTATATTTAATAACAAAACTAGTACGAATCAAACAACAAAACACTTTCCAAATTTAGTCCCCCTTCATGGGTAATTTGATACATGGATCGTACTCTATTTTAAAAACCATTTGTTTTGGAAACTAGAGCGACGTGGCTCTGATACCAATTGTGGAAACCGTAGAGGGGGGTGAATACGTTTCCATTTAAAAACTCTAAGATCAAACATTACATCACTCTTCTACTGGCAGGTCCCATAATATTTATCGGGGCCGCCAAGTTTATAAGTCGGGGCCGACTGAGTTATGAGTCGCACCTCAAAAGAGGTTTTTGGCTAGATCTTTTGTATCAATTACCGATCAAGTTTGGAGGCAATATAGAGAAGTGGCGATAATAGCGTATTTCATTAGCTAACACATATTCTAACAATATAACCACATTCGCAATATATAGCACAAAGATCTACACAACCTTAACTAACAAGATCTATACAACAATTCACACATTCATGAGCATAATGCAAGTATAAAAGTAAAGCGATAAATGTAAAGAAATAAGTAAAGCGAAAGGTAAAAGGAAATGCAAACCGACACGGTGATTTATAGTGGTTCGGTAACGAAGCTCCTCTTTCGCCCTACTCTAATCCTCGAGTATTCAAATCGAGAGATTTACTTAACTTATCAACAAGCTCCTTTCGGCGGAGGATGAAAACCTTTATCTCATGCTTACATTATTTTCGTCACTAAGCTAGATGTCAATTTCTATTCGGGCTAAACCAAACCTGTTTTTATGGTTTATGGCCAACATAACAACATTGTGTTTTTATGGCCTAAACACATAAACCGCGTCGCTTACATTATTTTTTGACTCTTAGTAATTGTCGAAAGTCCTAATCTTAGCGAGAACCAAACTACCACTTCACCAATGTATTTTAAGGCCTATGGTATGTGCTATTTTACACATAACAGATAAAAATGCATTATATTTGTATATTTTGTGATTTGTGTCTTGCAGGTACATATATTTATAAAAAAGGACAAAATCGAAGAAAAAACGAACAAAGCCGAGCACGGGAATGGAAAGAGGATGAAAAACCAAAGCCAAAGGCGTTCCCATCTTCCATGGAGCAACCCGAGCCTATTTTATTGGGCCGGGTCAGCCCAAGATTGATATCTTTAAGCCTAAACCTATTTATAAAACTTAAGTCCAAATACATATGACTTTAATCCAAAAACTCATTTTTTTGGCCCAATTAAATAACTTAAGCCTAACACCATTTCACCAAACCCAGTCAAAAGAGTCCAAGTCAATGCCCTAAATTATACATAGTCAAAACACTGTACTTCGTTTATCCCTTCCCTCTCAAATTACACAGACTCAACACACACAGGGTAAAACCTTTTTCACCCAATCCCACGTTCTCTAAAATCACTTCTAGAAGGAAACCCTGCCACGTCTGACAGTTACTTGACACGCTGGCGATCCGGGGCATTTCTATTGGTGGATTTAACGTGTACGTGATCCAAGGGTTGATTGATGATCGGAATTGATTCAAGGGTCAGGATTGAATAAGGGAGGAGCGTCTCAAGGCCTAGAACCTTCTCCTCAAGGCTATAAATTGAAGGCTCTCACACACAGTTGAAGATCATCTAGGAGTAGGAGTAGAGTAGGGTAGAATAGCTTATTTCAGCTTATTTGTCTTTTCTTAATGTAAATTTCCTTTAAAAGCCATGTAATCTTTTCCATATTAATAAAATTGCATTTTACTTTAAAATTATGTTGTACTTTTATGAGAATTTTGCTTAATATGATAATAAGCTTTAAATATGCTCAATAAGCTCTGAATAAGCTGTTTGATTTTCACTTATACTCTCTAAGCTCAAATAAGCATCCACAAAGCTTATTTGAGCTAATTTGATTGATTGTTCAGTTTGGAAAAAGGAAATAAGCATTGGATGATAAGTTGGCCTTGGAGGAGCTTATGGGTTTTTAGATTGCTTATTCAATAAGCTGGGTAGGTTAGAGTTTAATAGGGTAAAATTACCCTTGTTTTGAGCAAGGGGTTGAGGTAACACTCCTTTTACCATGTTTAGCTTCATTACTTGTTTAAGCTTATCATGCCTCTTATTTGCTTATTACTTGCTTATCCTATGCCTTTTGCTTGCTTATTATTGTTTAGCTGTGCCCACTCAGTTCCATTTTAGCTTAATATGTTCATTTGTTAGCATAGAATAGTTTTGATTTGCATTTTCTAATAATATGTCCTAATGTTTAGCTATTATAGCTTATAAGTTTAGCTTATCAATAAGACCTTGTTTGTCCTTATTTTGTGCCTACTTATGCTTGATTTGCTTATTAGTCTATCTGCTTTCATTAATCTGAGCTTAAATCAACTGTTTGTAGCTTAAAAATGGAAAATCAAATTCTAAAGGGGTGTTTGGCACAAGGGTCGGATTGGGTCAAAATAGGTTAGAAGTTGTTCTCGGGTTTTTAGTCAGTTTTAAAAAGTTTAATTTTAGTCTTAGAGTTAGAGTAATTCAGTCTTTAAAGTCTAAAATTTAAATTTTAGGTTCAATAGATCTATAGTTTGAATCTGTGTGTTTTTAGCTCATCATAGTAGCTTGACTCGTTAGATCTTGTTTAGCAGCAATTATATGTTGCTTTCATGTTTGTTTGAGTCTAATTATGCAATAGAATGAGTTGAGTTTTAGTGAGCAATTTTGTTTGTGTCCTAATCTATCAAAAACCTTAAGTCTATTTTCAAAAGAATTTTTCCTAATTTTCAAAAGCAAACTTTGGTTAGCTAAAAGCTGTTTTAAGGTCTGAATTTGATTTTATAAGCACTTTGGATATCTAGCTTCATCTGTTTCTAGCTTTTGAGTTTTCACTTTAGCCTAATCTAGCTTAAATCTAAGGCTGCAAATTAGCATTTTGTCATTTGTTAAAACTTTTAAAAAAACCAAAAATAAAATAAAATAATGTAATTTGCCTGCATCAGGTTTTTTCAAATTAGCATTTTCTTTAGCGTTTAAATTAGATTTACAAAATAATTTTCAAAAAGCATGTTTTGAGTACTACTTTAGTTTTGGAGGGTTAGGCTTTTTTAAGTGGTATAAGCAATAGTCCATAGGATCCATTTGCTACTTTAAAAATAAGCTCAAAGTTGGTTGTTAGTCTGTTTTGGAAACTGTTTTCCCTTAGGTGCTTATTAATGCTTTTTTAGTTTATGGCTTATAATTTTAGCTTAGATTTGATTCAGTCTTGCTTATTAGGTTAGAGGTAGGGTTTAGGTAGCTTATGTAGTTCTGGTTTCATAGCTTTTTCTTGTTTTTAGCCTAATTGGTTTAATGAAAAAGCCATTAGTTCATTTAAGTAAAATCTAAAGTCATATTTAAAAGCACTTTTCTACTTTTTTTTGGATTTTGAAAAAAAGGTTGCCTTTCATTAAAAGTTGATTAACTTTCAGCTGTTTTATACGTATGTTTAAAAAATTTTGAAATAAAATTATAAAAAAGTTTCAGCAAAAAGAAGCCATAGGTTGGTCGAACACCATGACTCCTTCCTTTGCACTCCAAAGTCTCACAACATACACGCACTAGCCATTCGCCCTTGGGTCTTTTTCATTAGGATTTTTCTTCATTAAATGTATATAGTCATTTTAGTATTAGGCCTATTCGAGCTAATTTGCTTATTTTCTGCTTTTTCAATAAGCCACTTTTCTTGTTCATATTTTACTTAGGATCAGCATTGTTCAAAGTACTTTTAGTTAATTTTTTAGATTTTTATAAAGTAGTTTAATATTTTTAATTAATTTTCTAGATTAAAATCATTTTTAATTCATAATAAATAAAATAAAAAGCAAAAAATATTTATTGTTTTCTGAAATTTTTTTAAGTCATTTATTTAGGATCTTTAAAAATTTGATTTGCTTTTTAGGGGAATTTTTCTAATTTGGATAATTTTGCTTTATATGTCGCATTTTAATTTCCCATTTCAATTACGTGTTTAATTTCAGAATGATTTTAATTGTCATAATTGTTGGTTTGTCTTTTCATGTTTTTATGCGTTGTTCATTAGTAGAATTAGAAACCAAATCAAAATATTTGAAACCTTTCAAATCACGCGATCACGGACTTAACCGATTTTCAATTCGCACTTCTTTGGGTAATAAACGACTCGGGGATGTTTTTGAGACAACTTTGTTTAAAAGTTTGTTTCTAAATTCGCGGAACTACTTACTTTTCTATAATTGTTTTAATCTTATTACTTATATTATATAGTGTATGTGTGGCCGTAATCTAATTTGTGGCGACGCTTGCCCGGGGAGGTGTGTTCGATTATTCGTGTTTCGTTTTAAAGATTAAGTGTTTGATAAGACCCTTACTGTGAAGTTATATTTTTTCATTTGTGAATAATCTTTCTTTATTTTATTTAAAGATAACAAAAATATTTTACACTTCTATTTTCTTTTAATTTTAACTATTAACAATTTTCCGTCTTGTTATCGTTATTAAGGCTCACCTTTGATTACGTGCTTAATGAAGTTTAAGGATTGGTTTGATCTAAGGAATCACCCAAAAAGGAGTTGGGTTTTAATAAGCTTCACGCGCGACAGCATCCTCCGTCTTTTCTTGTAAGTATTTTTAGAAGAGCTTGTTACGTGCACTTTTGATTTATCGGTCCCAAAAATATTTTCTCTTTGTTTTAAAAATACATAAAAACCAAAAAAATATTCTCCGTAACCTCAAATCCGTTTAATTCTTTCTTCTTATCCTCTATATTGTTTTAATTCCTAATGAACTGCATATTACAACCTAGTTGCTCACGGTGTGGAGGTCCTTTAGACTGTTCGTTTTGTCGACATGTAATTGCAAAAAGTGTGGAAATATGCGTTATGGAGAAATTTGTTTTCATTGGTAAAAAAGTATGAATTACAAATCCAGATTCTCTCAATTTTTCCGACTACCCTCTAAAATCCCCAAGTACGAGGACGAATATATTTTGGAGTTATGTGGACGAATCGTATGCTCATTATGGTTACGATTGTCCACCTCAAGTTCCGTTTGTTTTACCAATCTGAAACCCGGGTGTGTTTCGACAAAAATTCGATTAATAACTTTCTCCACTAACTTCAACGAATTTTTCACAAATATTTTGATTTGGAAAAACTTCACGGGGGGTCATTATGAAAACTTTTCATGTGCGTCAAACCGATGAAACCCAAATTTCGATTATTCTAATTCTTTTCGGTTTTGGGACCAATATCAACCCACGCAATTTTCCCGTCACGCACTCAACTTCCTTGGAGATCGATTGAGGAATATGTGCTAGAAATGGCTAAAGCTAATTAATATTAATCGAAACCCTTTTTATTAGCCATATTTTTCCTCATGGAAGAAATTGAGTATAAGAGTTTGTCTGGATAAGGAAGAATTTCAAATTATTTCAAGATTGGGACGAAAAGCAAATTAAGCCATGGAGTTTGCCAGAATTGCTACTTCAACTTTCTAATGATTCACGAACTATAAATGAAATTTTTAAACAACGTGAAGAAAAGCGTATTGAACGTGAGCAAGCGGCAATATGGATCATTTCAGAATGTGTAGGGAGGGTGCAGGTAGCTCAAAGTTTATCAATCTAGGAAATTTCCTATTATGACGATGATGATGAGTACACTATTCAATATAGGGAATATCTAGAGAGATCGTCTAAAGCAATCAAACCCGACTTACCAACCAAGGAACCCGATAACTCTCTAAGTATGGGGGACGAGCATCTTAACACTATTCCGGAAACAGAATCAGACGAAGTAATAAAGTCTAGTGTTGAGGACCTTGTCCCAATCCCAAGTGAGTCCAAGGGTATTTTTGACGATATTTGTGATGTGACGTTATGTCGATAATGATCATTTTGATGCACGGAATTTGTACTTTATAGTCTACTTTGCTTAGTCGAGAAATTTCGATCACATATCCTAAGATTGATTTTCTTCCCGAGGAGTTCGCCGGTGGACTCGATCTTATTGATCTAATTCTATCGGGAATTGATGAAGACGATTTTGATGAAGAAGGAGCGGTTGATATTGATATCGAGGACGAAATTCTTTGTGAGAAATTATTAAATGTTAATCTTCTTATTGATAAGATCAAATCATTGAATCTTACTTCTTCTATTCCTTTTGTGCTCAAATATCCCTCCTCTTCTCCTATTTCTGTTGTGAATAGTGACTTTCTTATGGGGGAGGTTGATACATTTCTTGTTCCGGAAGAGTCAATACCACCGGGTATCGAGAGTGATTTTGACTTGGAAGGGAATATTATTTTTCTTAACGACTTACTTAACGATGATCCTATTCCGGAGTATGAGCGTTTTACCTTCGACATTTAGCCCGATGCGCCCGTAATAAACAATTTTGATGAGCTTAATGAAGACAAATGTTTTGACCTAGGGGGAGGTGAGATTGTTTTTTTCATAAATGTTGAAGATGACGATTCCTTCATATTTTTCATTCGGGCTTTTCTCCCGTTTCTCACCTACCATGAGGATTCTCCTTTACTTCTCTCCACCGGGAGTGAAGACACCATTTTTGACCCGACTCATCTCCACATTTAAACTAGGTGGCTCTCATCGGGATGGAACTTTATGTGCTTTAATGTTTATCCCAAACATTATGAAAGCCCGATTGGAGATTTTCTACTTCATTTGCTCCCCCATGACAACCTTAATTCTGGGGCTCGTGTCAAGCTCGTGACTCGGTTAAACAAAAACAAGCTAGGTCTATATTATTATATCATTTTCTACTATTTGATGTGAGGAGGCTCGCCTTTTCCTTTCTCATGTTTTGTGTTTTTTGGTTTTATGTCCCGGATTTCCCGGATTTTAAAGACTCTCGTGCTCATGGTTTTGTCCATTCATATACTCAAGCTTCATATCCCCAGCTTCATTTAAGGAATCCAATATCCAAATCTTATCGACTAACGTTTATCTTTAGCATAATTTATAAATGGCTTTAGATTTGCGAAGAGACCCCTTTATATCAAGATTATATTTTGAAATTAGTATGGGGGAATCTCACATTAAGGACAATTTGTAGTTTTAGTATGGGGGGAATATATTGATTTGATTATACCTGCAGCCGTTGTTCTTACGTAACCCGTTTTCCCACCAAAAATATGCGATTTATGAGAAAATAGCAAAATTTTAAAAAAAGTTTGTTCGCATTGGAAAAAATGTGATAATGTTGGAATAATGTGATGTACACTAAGTGTTGTGACACAAAATAAAGGTGAGATATCGAGAAAGAAATTGTGATCCGGACCGCGTTTTATACCTTAGCTTTGTTCTTTATACATATTTAAAATCGAGTTTTGTGCTAGTCTTATGTAGGATTATCCATTTATGCCGTACTCCGATTTATTATAGTTAAAATTGTTGCAGTCTTTGATGACTGGTTTTAAGGTGTTCGATCTTAATACGCTAGCTTAAGCCATCGCAAGTCTCATTTCTTAGAGATTTTAAATTGGAGAAGAAAAAAGAACGTTACGGTTAATTTTATATGATTTTTTGAAGTTTGCCAAAAACTGATGAAATAGACAGGCGACCTCCATAAAGGTGACGGCCCCCAGATATATTTGGGAGCCGCCCAAATATTCATGGGACCGCCACCAGTGACCCCAAAACACGTTTTTTGTTCAAAATCATTTTGTAACTTAATTGTAGAACATAGGACTTTAAAAAGTTGTTCCACCATATAAATGTTGTGTTTTAGACATCATTTCTACTCTTACGACTTAGACAAAAATAAGTTGACACTTCCAAGTTCTTTTGAGAAAATCTTCTTTCAAGCTAGTATACGAAGTATATTTAATAACAAAACTAGTACGAATCAAACAACAAAACACTTTCCAGATTTAGTCCCCCTTCATGGGTAATTTGATACATGGATTGTACTCTATTTTAAAAACTATTTGTTTTGAAAACTAGAGCGACGTGGCTCTGATACCAATTATGGAAACCGTAGAGGGGGGTGAATACGTTTCCATTTAAAAACTCTAAGATCAAACATTACATCACTCTTCTACTGGCGGTCCCATATATATATGGGGGCTGCCAAATATATCAAGGGGCCGCCTGAGTTATGAGACCGCAACCAGAAGAGGTTTTTGGACTAGATCTTTTGTATCAATTACCCGATCAAGTTTGACGCAATATGAGAAGTGGCGATAATAGGTTTACAATAGCTAACACATATTCTAACAATATAACCACATTCGTAATATATAGCACAAAAGATCTACACAACCTTAACTAACAAGATCTATAAAACCATTCACACATTCATGAGCACAATGCAAGTATAAAAGTAAAGCGGTAAATGTAAAGAAATAAGTAAAGCGAAAGGTAAAAGGAAATGCAAACCGACACGGTAATTTATAGTGGTTCGGTCATGAAGCTCCTCTTCGCCCTACTCCACTCCTCGAGTATCCAACTCGAGAGTTACTTCACTAATCAACAAGCTCCCTTTCGGCGGAGTAAACCTTATACTCATGCTTACATTATTTTCCGACACTAAGCTAGATGTTGAATCCTTCTTCGGGTACAACCAAACCCGTTATTTTTTATGGGCCAACATAACAAACATTGTGTTTTATGGCCTAAACACATAAACTGCGTCGCTTACATTATTTTCCGACACTAAGCTAAATGTCGAGTCCTAATCTTAGCTAGAACTAATCTACCACTTCACCAATATATTTTAAGGCCTATGGTATGTGGTATTTTACACATAACAGATAAAAATGCATTGTATTTGTATATTTTGTGATTTGTGTCTTGCAGGTACAAATATTTATAAAAAAGGACAAAATCGAAGCAAAAACAGACAAAGCCGAGCACGGGAATGGAAAGAGAATGAAAGACCGAAGCCAAAGGCGTTCCCATCTTCCATGGAGAAACCCAGGCCTATTTTATTGGGTCGGGTAAGCCCAAGATTGATATCTTTAAGCCTAAACCTATTTATAAAACTTAAGTCCAAATCCATATGACTTTAATCCAAAAACTTATTTTTTTGGCCCAATTAAATAACTTAAGCCCAACACCATTTCACCAAAGCCAGTCAAAAGAGTCCAAGTCAATGCCCTAAATTATACATTGTCAAAACACTGTACTTCGTTTACCCCTTCCCTCTCAAATTACACAGACTCAACACACACAGGGTAGAATCTTTTTCACCCAATCCCATATTCTCTAAAATCACTTCTAGAAGGAAACCCTGCCAAGTCTGACAATTACTTGACACGCTGGCGATCCGGGGCATTTCTATTGGTGGATTTAACGTGTACGTGATCCAAGGGTTAATTGATGATTGGAATTGATTCAAGGGTCAGGATTGAATAAGGGAGGAGCGTCTCAAGGCCTAGAACCTTCTCCTCAAGGCTATAAATTGAAGGCTCTTACACACAGTTGAAGATCATCTAGGAGTAGGAGTAGAGTAGGGTAGAATAACTTATTTCAGCTTATTTGTCTTTTCTTAATGTAAATTTCCTTTAAAAGCCATGTAATCTTTTCCTTATTAATAAAATTGCATTTTACTTTAAAATTGTGTTGTACTTTTATGAGAATTTTGGTTAATATGATAATAAGCTTTAAATAAGCTCTGAATAAGCTGTTTGATGTTCAATTAAACTCTCTAAGCTCAAATAAGCATCCACAAAGCTTATTTGAGCTAATTTGATTGATTGTTCAGTTTGGAAAAAGGAAATAAGCATTGGATGATAAGCTGGCCTTAGAAGAGCTTATGGGTTTTTAGATTGCTTATTCAATAAGTTGTGTAGGTTAGAGTTTAATAGGGTAAAATTACCCCTGTTTTGAGCAAGTTGTTGAGGTACACACACCTTTTACCATGTTTAGCTTCATTACTTGTTTAAGCTTATCATGCCTCTTATTTGCTTATTACTTGCTTATCCTCTGCCTTTTGCTTGCTTATTATTGTTTAGCTGTGCCCACTCAGTTCCATTTTAGCTTAATATGTTCATTTGTTAGCATAGAATAGTTTTCATTTGCATTTTCTAATAATATGTCCTAATGTTTAGCTAATATAGCTTATAAGTTTAGCTTATCAATAAGACCTTGTTTGTCCTTATTTTGTGCCTATTTATGCTTGATTTGCATATTAGTCTATATGCTTTCATTCATCTGAGCTTAAATCAACTGTTTGTAGCTTAAAAATGGAAAATCAAATTCTAAAGGGGTGTTTGGTACAAGGGTCAGATTGGGTCAAAATAGGTTAGAAGTTGTTCTCGGGTTTTTAGTCAGTTTTAACAAGTTTAATTTTAGTCTTAGAGTTAGAGTAATTCAGTGTTTAAAGTCTAAAATTTAAATATTAGGTTCAATAGATCAATAGTTTAAATTTGTGTGTTTTTAGCTTATCATAGTAGCTTGACTGGTTAGATCTTGTTTAGCAGCAATTATATGTTGCTTTCATGTTTGTTTGAGTCTAATTATGCAATAGAATGATTTGAGTTTTAGTGAGCAATTGTTTGTTTTTGTTTGTGTCATAATCTGTCAAAAACCTTAAGTCTATTTTCAAAAGAATTTTTCCTAATTTTCAAAAGCTAACTTTGGTTAGCTAAAAGCTGTTTTAAGGTCTAAATTTGATTTTATAAGCACTTTGGATATCTAGCTTCATCTGTTTCTAGCTTTTGAGTTTTCACTTTAGCCTAATCTAGCTTAAATCTAAGGCTGCAAATTAGCATTTTATCTTTTGATAAAACTTTTTAAAAAATCAAAAAAAAAATTAGTGTAATTTGCCTGCATCAGCTTTTTCAATTAGCATTTTCTTAGCTTTAATAGATTTCAAAATACTTTTCAAAAGCTGTTTTGAGTAGTTTGGAGGTTAGGCTTTTAAGTGGTATAAGCCAATAGTCCATAAGGATCCATTAGCTTAGTTAAAAATAAGCTCAAAGTTGGTTGTTAGTCTGTTTTGGAAACTGTTTTCCCTTAGGTGCTTATTAATGCTTTTTCAGTTTATGGCTTATAATTTTAGCTTAGATTTGATTCAGTCTTGCTTATTAGGTTAGAGGTAGGGTTTAGGTAGCTTATGTAGTTCTGGTTTCATCTTATTCTTAGTTTTCTAGCTAATCTAGTTTAATGAAAAAGCCATTAGTTCTTTAAGTAAAATCTGTCAAATTTAAAAGCTCTTTTCTAGCTTATTTTTGATTTTGAAAAAAAAAGTTGCTTTCACAAAAGTTGCTTAATTTCAGCTGTTTTATAAGTGTGTTTAAAAATTTTGAAAAAATAAAAAAGTTTCAGCAAAAAGGAAGCCATGGGGTCGAACCCATGACCTCCCCCTTTGCACACACAAGTCTCACAACACACACGCACTAGCCATTCGCCCTTGGGTCTTTTTCATTAGGATTTCTCTTCATTAAATATATATAGTCATTTTAGTATTAGGCCTATTCGAGCTAATTTGCTTATTTTCTGCTTTTTCAATAAGCCACTTTTCTTGTTCATATTTTTCTTAGGATCAACATTGTTCAAAGTACTTTTAGTTAATTTTTTAGATTTTTATAAAGTAGTTTAATATTTTTAATTAATTTTCTAGATTAAAATCATTTTTAATTCATAATAAATAAAATAAAAAGCAAAAAATATAATTCTTTTTCTGAAAATTATTTTAAGTCATTTAGGATCTATAAAAATTAGATTTGCATTTTTAGGGTTTAATTTTGATAATTTTGCTTATATGTCGCATTTTAAATTTCCCGTTATCATTTACGTGTTTAATTTCTTGAATGCTTTAATTGTCATAATTGTTTGTTTGTCTTTACATGTTTTTATTCGTTTTCATTAGTAGAATTAGAAACCAAATCAAAATCTTAGAAACCATTCAAATCACGTGATCACGGACTTAACCGATTTTCAATTCGCACTTCGTTGGGGAATAAACGACTCGGGATGTTTTTGAGATAACTTTGTTTAAAAGTTTGTTTCTTAAATCCGACGGAAAATACTTACTATACTATAATTGTTTACATCCTTATATACTTATATTATATATAGTATGTTTGGCCGTATCAATTTTTTGGCGCCCCGGGGAGGTGTGTTCGATTATTCGTGTTTCGTTTTAAAGATTAAGTGTTTGATAAGACCCTTACTGTGAAGTTATATTTTTTCATTTGTGAATAATCTTTCTTTATTTTATTTAAAGATAACAAAAATATTTTACACTTCTATTTTCTTTTAATTTTAACTATTAACAATTTTCCGTCTTGTTATCGTTATTAAGGCTCACCTTTGATTACGTGCTTAATGAAGTTTAAGGATTGGTTTGATCTAAGGAATCACCCAAAAAGGAGTTGGGTTCTCGTGCTTACCAGCTCCTCCGCCTTCTTGTACGTATTTTTAGAGAGCTACCGTGCACGTTTAACTTTCGGTTACCAAAAATATTTTTCTTTCTTATTTTAATTCCTTTTCTTATGAATAATTTTCAAAATCTAAAAATATTCTCCTTTACCCTCAAATCCGTTTAATTCTTTCTTCTTATCCTCTATATTGTTTAATTCTAATGACGTCATATTACCAACCTAGTTGCTACGGGTGTGGAGGTCCTTTAGACGGTTCGATTTGTCGACAATGTAATTGCGAAAAGTGTGGAAATATGCGTTATGGAGGAATTTGTTTTCATTGTAAGTATGATACAAATCCGAATTCTCTCAATTTTTCCGACTACCCTCCACAACCCCAGTACGAGACGAATATTTGTGAGTTATGTGGAAACGATGCTCATTATGGTTACGATTGTCCACCTCAAGTTCCGTTTGTTTACAATCAGAACCCGTGTTTCGATCAAAACTTCGATAATAATTTTCCACTAACTTCACCGAATTTTTCACAACAAAATTTTGAAAACTACGGGGGTCCTTATGCAACTTTTCAGTGTCAACCGATGAACCAAAATTTCAATTATTCTAATTCTTTCGGTTTTGACCAATATCAACCCCCGCAATTTTCCGTCACTCATCAACTTCCTCAGAGATCGAATGAGGATATGTTGCTAGAAATGGCAAAGCTAATTAAAAATAATCGAACCCTTTTTAATAGCAATATTTTTCCTCATGAAGAAATGAGTATAAGAGTATTGTTGGCTAAGGAAAGAATTCTCAAATTAATTCAAGATTGGGACGAAAAGCAAATTAAGCCATGGAGTTTGCCGGAATTGCTACTTCAACTTTCTAATGATTCACGAACTATAAATGAAATTTTTAAACAACGTGAAGAAAAGCGTATTGAACGTGAGCAAGCGGCTAATCTGGCATTTCAGAATGAGTAGGAGGAGCAGGCAGCTCAAAGTTTTACTCCATATAGGAAATTTCCTATTATTGACGATGATGAAGAATACACTATTCAATATAGGGAATATCTAGAGAGATCGTCTAAAGCAATCACACCCGACTTACCAACCAAGGAACCCGATAACTCTCTAAGTATGGGAGACGAACATCTTAACACTATTCCGGAAACGGAATCAGACGAAGTAATAAAGTCTAGTGTTGAGGACCTTGTCCCAATCCCAAGTGAGTCCAAGGGTATTTTTGACGATATTTGTGATGTGCCGTTTTGTGATAATGATCATTTTGATGCCGAATTTAGACTTATTGACTCTTTGCTTAGTCGAGAAATTTCGATCACATATCCTAAGATTGATTTTCTTCCCGAGGAGTTCGCCGGTGGACTCGATCTTATTGATCTAATTCTATCGGGAATTGATGAAGACGATTTTGATGAAGAAGGAGCGGTTGATATTGATATCGAGGACGAAATTCTTTGTGAGAAATTATTAAATGTTAATCTTCTTATTGATAAGATCAAATCATTGAATCTTACTTCTTCTATTCCTTTTGTGCTCAAATATCCCTCCTCTTCTCCTATTTCCGTTGTGAATAGTGACTTTCTTATGGGGGAGGTTGATACATTTCTTGTTCCGGAAGAGTCAATACCACCGGGTATCGAGAGTGATTTTGACTTGGAAGGGAATATTATTTTTCTTAACGACTTACTTAACGATGATCCTATTCCGGAGTATGAGCGTTTTACCTTCGACATTTAGCCCGATGCGCCTGTAATAAACAATTTTGATGAGCTTAATGAAGACAAATTTTTTGACCTAGGGGGAGGTGAGATTGTTTTTTTCATAAATGTTGAAGATGACGATTCCTTCATATTTTTCATTCGGGCTTTTCTCCCGTTTCTCACCTACCATGAGGATTCTCCTTTACTTCTCTCCCACAGGGAGTGAAGACACACATTTTTGACCCGACTCATCTCCACATTTAAACTAGGTGGCTCTCATCGGGATGGAACTTTATGTGCTTTAATGTTTATCCCAAACATTATGAAAGCCCGATTGGAGATTTTCTACTTCATTTGCTCCCCCATGACAACCTTAATTCTGGGGCTCGTGTCAAGCTCGTGACTCGGTTAAACAAAAACAAGCTAGGTCTATATTATTATATCATTTTCTACTATTTGATGTGAGGAGGCTCGCCTTTTCCTTTCTCGTGTTTTGTGTTTTGTGGTTTTATGTCCAGTATTTCCCGGATTTTGAAGACTCTCGTGCTCATGGTTTTGTCCATTCATATACTCGAGCTTCATATCCCCAGCTTCATTTAAGGAATCCAATATCCAAATCTTATCGACTAACGTTTATCTTTAGCATAATTAATAAATGGCTTTAGATTTGCGAAGAGACCCCTTTATATCAAGATTATGTTTTGAAATTAGTATGGGGGAATCTCACATTGAGGACAATGTGTAGTTTTAGTATGGGGGGAATCTATCGATTTGATTATACTTGCTGCCATTGTTCTTACGTAACCCGTTTTTTCACCAAAAATATGTGATTTATGAAAAAAATAGCAAAATTTAAAAATTGTTGTGCATGATAAAGTGAAAAAAAGTGATAAATGTTGGAATAAAGTGATGAAATAAGTGTTGTGACACAAATAAAGGTGAGAACGAGAAATAAATTGTGATCCGACCGGTTTTATACCTTAGCTTTTTCCTTAACATATTTAAATCGAGTTTGTTGCTAGTCTTATGTAGGCTTATCCATTATGCCGAACTCGATTTATTAGAGTTAAAATTGTTGCCAGTCTATGTGACTTGTTAAAGTGTCGATCTTAATTCGCTAGGCTAAGCATTCACAAGTCTCTTTCTTAGAGATTTTAAATTGCGAAGAACGAGAAATGATAGTGTTAATTATAAGTCATGATACTAAACGTGAAATAGTTGGTTTTCTTTCAAGCTCATAAGTATTAATTGTGCTTTTTCTCCCATTAGCTTGTGTCACTTATATGCATAAATGTTTAATAAATAAGGTTGTCCGGTTCAATTTAATTTTTAGTAACTTTCCTTTGATTTGAAAGTCGATGATTTGAATTTTGGCTTATTATATGCATCATATGGTTTATTGCTTTACTTATGCCTTAAAGAGCCTTAGGGTATATGGCATGAGTAGATTTAATCATTTTATTACTTTTTGCCTTAAAGAGCCTAAAGGTATATGGAAAAAGTAATACTAATCATGAAATTATTTGTACCTTAAAGAGCCTTAGGGTATGTGGTACTTATAAAATTAGTGATTGGAAAAATGTTGCTTTATTATTTTCACCTTAAAGAGCCTAAGGGTATATGGTGTAAATAATATTACTTGATTTATGTCTTAAAGGGCCTGAGGGTATATGGTATGAATTAAGGCAAAAGCAACAAAAGCTAAAATTTCGTTCACTTCATCGGTTTTCAAGGATAGGGGTGGAAGCTAAATTTTATTTTCAACCGTCCCGCTTTATTTTTGTATATAACAATTATCGAAACAAGTCTTAAAGAGTCTTCGGGTATATGACAAAAATAAAATCTTGAGATACAAAATTAGGAATAAGGGAGGAAAAGTAATACACAGTTAATATTTATGAGTAGTGTTAGGATCATGACTTGTATTTGACATTGATCTTGTTTTTAAGTTTAGTATGGAAAAGTGAAAGTTGGGGACGATGAATTTATTCTACTTGTTCCATGATCCTAAGTATTATCAAGAATAATGAAAGCACAATGTTATGAAATGTTAAAATATGGAAAGTTATGAAAAAACATAAGAATGGAAAAATGTTGAAAAAGGAAAAATGAGGCTTTTCAAAGCTAATATTTCTTTAATCCCTTAAGATGAATACTTAGCTACTTTTTAAGGTAATTAATCAAGGGGATTAAGATTCTTAGTTTTTTAAAGTGTTATTTATAATATTGCGTGAGGACACGGCAATAGCTTAGTATGGGGGAATTTGGTATGTGCTATTTTACACATACCTTTTACTTAATAAATCAAGCTAAGATGACCAAAAATGACCAAAAACAGATAAAAATGCCTTGTTTTTGTATATTTTGTGATTTGTGTCTTGCAGGTATCCATTTTGTGATTTGTGTCTTGCAGGTACGGATATTTATAAAAAAGGACAAAATCAAAGCAAAAATAGACAAAGCTGAGCACGGGAATGGAAAGAGGATGAAAGACAGAAGCCAAAGGCGTTCCCATCTTTCATGGACCAACCCGGACCCATTTTATTGGGCCGGGTCAGCCCAAGATTGATATCTTTAAGCCTAAACCTATTTATAAAACTTAAGTCCAAATCCATATGACTTTAATCCAAAAACTCATTTTTTTGACCCAATTAAATAACTTAAGCCCAACACCATTTTACCAAACCCAGTCAAAAGAGTCCAAGTCAATGCCCCAAATTATACATAGTCAAAACATTGTACTTCGTTTACCCCTTCCCTCTCAAATTACACAGACTCCACGCACACAGGGTAAAACCTTTTTCACCCAATCCCACGTTCTCTAAAATCACTTCTAGAAGGAAACCCTGCCACGTCTGACAGTTACTTGACATGCTGGCGATCCGGGGCATTTCTATTGGTGGATTTAACGTGTACGTGATCCAAGGGTTGATTGATGATTGGAATTGATTCAAGGGTCAGGATTGAATAAGAGAGGAGCGTCTAAAGGCCTAGAACCTTCTCCTCAAGGCTATAAATTGAAGGATCTCACACACAATTGAAGATCATCTAGGAGTAGGAATAGAGTAGGGTAGAATAGCTTATTTCAGCTTATTTGTCTTTTCTTAATGTAAATTTCCTTTAAAAGCCATGTAATCTTTTCCTTATTAATAAAATTTCATTTTACTTTAAAATTGTGTTATACTTTTATGAGAATTTTGCTTAATATGCTAATAAGCTTTAAATAAGCTCAATAAGCTCTGAATAAGCTGTTTGATGTTCACTTATACTCTCTAAGCTCAAATAAGCATCCACAAAGCTTATTTGAGCTAATTTGATTGATTGTTCAGTTTGGAAAAAGGAAATAAGCATTGGATGATAAGATGGCCTTGGAAGAGCTTATGGGTTTTTAGATTGCTTATTCAATAAGCTGGGTAGGTTAGAGTTTAATAGGGTAAAATTACCCATGTTTTGAGCAAGGGGTTGAGGTACACACTCCTTTTACCATTTTTAGCTTCATTACTTGTTTAAGCTTATCATGACTCTTATTTTCTTATTACTTGCTTATCCTATGCCTTTTTCTTGCTTATTATTGTTTAGCTGTGCTCACTCAGTTCCATTTTAGCTTAATATGTTCATTTGTTGGCATAGAATAGTTTTTATTTGCATTTTCTAATAATCTGTCCTAATGTTTAGCTATTATAGCTTATAAGTTTAGCTTATCAATAAGACCTTGTTTGTCCTTATTTTGTGCCTATTTATGCTTGATTTGCTTATTAGTCTATCTGTTTTCATTAATCTGAGCTTAAATCAACTGTTTGTAGCTTAAAATGGAAAATCAAATTCTAAAGGGGTGTTTGGCACAAGGGTCAGATTGGGTCAAAATAGGTTAGAAGTTGTCCTCGGGTTTTTAGTCAGTTTTAACAAGTTTAATTTTAGTCTTAGAGTTAGAGTAATCTAGTCTTTAAAGTCTAAAATTTGAATTTTAGGTTCAATAGATCTATAGTTTGAATCTGTGTGTTTTTAGCTCATCATAGCAGCTTGATTGGTTAGATCTTGTTTAGCAGCAATTATATGTTGTTTTCATGTTTGTTTGAGTCTAATTATGCAATAGAATGAGTTGAGTTTTAGTGAGCAATTGTCTGTTTTTGTTTGTGTCCTAATCTGTCAAAAACCTTAAGTCTATTTTCAAAAGAATTTTTCCCAATTTTCAAAAGCAAACTTTGGTTAGCTAAAAGCTGTTTTAAGGTCTGAATTTGGTTTTATAAGCACTTTGGATATCTAGCTTCATCTGTTTCTAGCTTTTGAGTTTTCACTTTAGCCTAATCTAGCTTAAATCTAAGGCTGCAAATTAGCATTTTGTCTTTTGATAAAACTTTTAAAAAAACCAAAAAAAATTAGTGTAATTTGCCTGCATCAGCTTTTTCAATAAGCATTTTCTTAGCTTTAATAGATTTCAAAATACTTTTCAAAAGCTGTTTTGAGTAGTTTGGAGGTTAGGCTTTTAAGTGGTATAAGCCAATAGTCCATAAGGATCCATTAGCTTAGTTAAAAATAAGCTCAAAGTTGGCTGTTAGTCTGTTTTGGAAACTGTTTTCCCTTAGGTGCTTATTAATGCTTTTTCAGTTTATGGCTTATAATTTTAGCTTAGATTTGATTCAGTCTTGCTTATTAGGTTAGAGGTAGGGTTTAGGTAGCTTATGTAGTTCTGGTTTCATCTTATTCTTAGTTTTCTAGCTAATCTAGTTTAATGAAAAAGCCATTAGTTCTTTAAGTAAAATCTGTCAAATTTAAAAGCTCTTTTCTAGCTTATTTTTGATTATGGAAAAAAAAGTTGCTTTCACAAAAGTTGCTTAATTTCAGCTGTTTTATAAGTGTTTAAAATTTTTGAAAAATAAAAAAAGTTTTAGCAAAAAGGAAGCCATAGGGTCGAACCCATGACCTCCCCCTTTGCACACACAAGTCTCACAACACACACACACTAGCCATTCGCCCTTGGGTCTTTTTCATTAGGATTTCTCTTCATTAAATATATATAGTCATTTTAGTATTAGGCCTATTCGAGCTAATTTGCTTATTTTATGCTTTTTCAATAAGCCACTTTTCTTGTTCATATTTTTATTAGATTCTACATTGTCCAAGGTACTTTCTATAATTTTTCTAGAATTTTTAGGAGTAGTTAACTATTTTTAATTAAATTTTCTATATTAAAGTCGTTTTTAATTCATAATTAATAAAATAAAAATCAAAAAAATATAATTCTTTTTTTGAAAATTTTCTTTTGTCATTTAGGATTTATAAAAATTAAATTTGCATTCGTAGGGATTAAATTTGTCATAGTTGCTTAAATGTCGCGTTTTATTAATTCCCGTTTACCTTTTTCGTGCTTTATTTCTTAAGTACTTTTATTGATTACTTGTTTTTACATGTCTTATTCGTTTTCATTAGTAGAATTAGAAATCAAAATATAAAATCTTTGAAACCATTCAAATCACGCGATCACGAGCCTAACCAAATTTCAATTCACACCTCGTCGGGAAACGACCCGGGAGGTTTTTGAGACAACTTTGGTTAAAAGTTTGTTTCTTAAATCCAACGGAAAATACTTACTATACTATAATTGTTACATCCTTATATACTTATATATAGTGTGTTTGGGCGTATCACAATCCCTAAACATTAGGGATTTCATATTTATAACAGATCCCATATAATCAAAAATCATAACCCTCGTATTCATTATAAACAATCAGCAACAATAACTTTTATCAATCCCAAATCATAAGTATGATGCCCTATTAAATAGGGTTAAGATCCACGTACCATAACTGTCATCGCCCATGAACAGCTTATACTCCCAAGAACGTCAGAAACCATTAAATACCTGCTGCTTTACCTTCAGTCCAAGAACCTGTATCATGCTTCCACATAAACAAACCAGAACACCTTCTTGAACCTATCTGTTGTACCTTATAACTGCTGTTCCTTTATGTCCTCAGATCATCATGAACAAATTTAAACCAAAAATAATCAGAGTCGTCTTTTTTTTAAGTATAAAGACGACACTTTAAAGTGTCGCAAAAACCCCAACTTCACCAAAATCACACCAAATCGCCAAAACAGATTTGTCTCTTCTTTTTCATCAAGAACACACTGAAGTATCATTATCTTGTGCTGTTTGTGGTACAAATACCCATGAGTTACCATTCTCTTTGACCTCCCATAGAGCATAGTCTTATACCTGGAAGTATTGCTTGATTCTTATCACCCACATCTCATACTTACCTAGTTTGAGTATGGGTAGCTTAGCAGTAGTATTACTCTATGCAGATTCAAATTCCATAACTTCTAGATCAAAGTTTCAGAACACAAGGCTTTGATACCACTTGTTGATCCCAACTAGATCTTGCAAACCTTGTTAAAGGGTTAGTTGTATTGAATAGATTCAAGACAACTATGCTAGAAACTTTGTTGATACTAAGAGTATGCGGAATCTACTCTTTAGTACTTAGAAGAATATGAATGTAATAGTAAACTGTGATGCAGTAGAATGAACAATGAATATAACCAAAAAGCTTCAATATTATTATGATGAATAATACGAGTACTTTGTCTAGTACTAGGGTTTACAACTTTGAAGCTATGAATGTGTCTATCGAGATGTGTTTACAACAAAAACCTAGGATCTCATTTTATACACCAAGGAGTCCTTTACAGGATAACTACAAATCTTCTAAACTTCTATGAGATATCAACATATCTTTTAAATATATAAGATATACATTAAATCATTCCATACATATCACTTCACACGTCTTTGATCTTCTGGCAGTTGTAATCTTCATGCAGCAGTACTAAGTCTTCTAGCAGTATTAAGTTCAGTACTGGCAGTACTATCTTTTCTTCTGGCAGTACTAACCTAGTTAGTACTGTTAGTTATATCTTGAGCAGTATTAAGTTCTTGAACTAGAAGTACTAATCTTGTGAAGATTTATTCCCAACACATTACTATATTTCAAAAACTTCCTGGTGCGCCTGCAAACTAAAAAAACGTCATATCTTGCGATTGCGTGAAGTGAAAGATATACTAAACCATATTCTTTCTTCTACACATGCTTTAAAACCTTGTTAGACTTAAAATAACTAAGCACAGAAAAATTAAGAAACAACTATGTACCTTGTCTGTGTGGGTTATGTTTTAGGTCTAACGGGTCAAGTGATCTAACTTTGTAAGTTAGCTCAAAAGTAAAACCGGTGAAATTCGGCCAAGGTGTTATAATAGTGTCCCTCCTTAATTGAACTATCCAAAAGATCTATTATTGTGTCTAATAACATTTTTTCAAATGGACATAAAGTGTTGTGCGTGCAATTAAAAAACATGTGTTGAGCTTCTGAAACATGTGAAACGAGAACATATGTCCGAAAAGCATGCATAAATATCAAGACCAAAGAACACAAACATAAAAAATGCACGTACCTTTCACATAATTCGAGAGCACGTCAAAAAGTGATGGGAATCTACATCTTTGTAATTCATTCCTTACAAAAAGAATGACCAGGCTACAAAACAACCCACAAAAAATAGTCAACTCAATAAACTGACTCCATTTTATCTTTCCATATCGAGAATCTACATCTTTGTATGTAATAATATATACCTGCTCGCGCACATCATCACTTGGAGAGGAAAAAAGCTTGACAAAACTAGGGACCGCCCCATGATCAATTACGACCTTTTTGTCCTCAGAAGTTCCAGAAGCAATGTTCGTGAGTGCCCAAGCAGCTTCAAACTGTCAATGTTATGAGCTCAAAGATAAGCTTAAAATAAACAAAAGATACACAGGCAACATGGGCCATCGGCGCAAAAGGTAGTTCTGCTATATGATGGCGACAGCAAGTCAAATGATCTCGAAAAGAGATTTACTATCTTAGAATTGCCTGAAAAATCATATAGGCGTAGGCTTAGATCTCGGCCAAGTCGTGATGGAGCCCGTTCAAGTTCTACTAATGTTTTTCGACATGTGTCCAATGATTCAAGCTCGAAGCCTAAAAGTCCAAATGTTAATGTGGATCTTAAAAATTCTATTAGTCATTTAGAAAATATCTAGTGTGTTTACGTCGTGCTCAAAATCATGATTATAAGGTATCATTCATTAAGTATTAGTGATCTAATATTCTTGTGCGGTCTTGACATTTAACATTAGACAAAACCATGGGCAAAAGGTCAGGATAACACATATTAGACTTATCAAACTGAGCATACATAACTCATATCAAAGCATGCCCATTGCCATTTGCACTTACCAACATAGAACAACTGTAAGTTGTTGTATGGCATCCATTTTCTAAAGAGGATTTGATATTTGGTGCAAATATTCTTTATGAGGTCTTGACATTTAACATGGCCTTCATATTAAAAAAAAACATGGTCATAATGCCAGGTGAACACATATTAAACTTAATATGACCCATAAAATCTTATCAACAGAGCATACAAAACTCATAACAAAACATGCCTATAGTCCTGAAAACATGGAAGTTTGTGCACACTGGTTTTCTCTAGCCATTAAAGAAGATCACGGACAACAAAGTTTCCTAAGTAACCAGGAAAGTGATAGTTCTGGAACATCAAATGAACTTGTACCTATCAAACATGGCGAAACCGCCAGCAAGGACTCTGTACAGGTTAGTGATAAGACAACACATAACATGCGTTTGAAGGAACACAATTATTTATAAACCGATGTAATTTTTTATGAAAACTTCCTTGATTAGCTAAACTGTATGGAAATGCAGATAGTATTGTTCAATTGTATGCCAGTGAGGGATCCACAGATGCTTCTTCCTCGACTGGTAAAAGCATGTGTTGGTCATGGTCATATATGAGTCAGAAGAATCATAATTTTTCTATTCTAAAATGTGTAATTTAAAGTAATAGTGCACATTATAATTTGATATTGATGTTTAATGTATCTAGGTACTCATCTAATACAATAGCATAAGCAACAACCATTCGCACATTCTAACGAAGTTTGCTATTTGTGTTATACCTTTTCACGATCATGCAGGGAAATCCAGGTGCTAGTAGCAATGTCTACATCCTGAGGAACAAAGAGGGTTGATATAGCGGGAATGCATTTTCTAGCATTTAAACACACCATTCTAACATGTACATCTTTTGCGTTTATAAGGACACAATTAATATGATACATTGTAAAAACTATAAGATCAAATGAAATGCAACATTTTGTAAATTGGTTGGTAAAATAGTTGGATAGATAACTTAAGTGTGACCAATCATCATGTAAATTAGCATACCTATCACCATTGTCCCTATTCTCAGTGAAATCAAGATTTCATTGGTTAACTCTTTGCATAGCCAGTGACGAAAGCCCTCAAAAGATTAAGAGTGGCTGCAGATTTAGAATAAGCTCTAATCAATCTTTGCGGGTCGAGTATCCTTGACTTCAAATTGAATGCATCTCCATTTACATTATCTCCTCTGTAACTTGGAATCTTCACACCATCTTTTTCTTCAAAAGTGTCTCATCGAGGCTTCCCAAATTGACCAGCCATTCTTCCTACCTATTTCAATCATATAACCAGAAACCAAAATCAGCACATTTTAAAGCAAAACAAATGTTAATTCAACACTTTTTAAATTAGTGCAACCATTTTAACACTCTCACTTAAGTTACAAGCAAGCCATCTCAAACCCGACACTCTAACCGAGATAAAGTCACTTGTTATTTTCATGCAAAATATCTTTCTTCATTGAGAAGTATCCATAGACCAGTAGCACCATTTATCGACTACAAAAATCATTTAACAAAAAAAAAATAAAATCCCACCAAAGATCAGACATTTATGAGTAAAATCCCAAGTTAAGTTTTTTATAAAGTTAACTTCACAGACATTTTATCAAACACTTTGAGTGCATACTTACTCATCATGAAATTGATTATTAATCCAAATTATAATTTTACCAAAAATTAAACATAAAAGCAAATCAATCATTAAACACGTCATGATATACAAAATTGTAACAATCAATAGCATACATGTGTCCAGGGGCGGAGCCATGTACTAGGTAGGGGGGGACGTTGCCCCCGATAAACTGGCGAATTTTTATTTTTTTTAGTGCAAAAATTGTATTTTTATGGCTTTATTTTTAGCTTGCCCCCATCTTAAATCTCAAATTGCTCTCGATAGAAAAGCTATTGAAAAGCTACTAAAAAATGCTAAGAAATTGCTAAAAGCTGCTAAAAACTGTTAAAACGTGCTAAAACGCTAATAAAAAGCTGTGGTTTTTGAAGCTGTTTTCGGAGAAATTTTTTTTGCCCCCTATATGCCAAGATCCTGGCTCCGCCACTGATGTGTCATTGTGATTATAATCGTGACACATAACCTTGGAACACATAAACATAAACCGAATTTGTCCCTTTATTTTTCACAATATACGATCAATTCATGATCAATTCATGATAAAACTGGAGATAATATTGTGCGGTTCAAATCATCCTTAATTTCCTGAATGATTTTATCATCAATTATGAACATAGTGAATGAAGGGATAATATTGTGTTTTTGAAATCATAAGTGATTTTGTTAATATGATTTTCAAAATTAAAACAGATCATAGTGAATGAAGAAGATAATTGAGGAAGGTTTTTTGAAAAGGCAGAGATTTTCGATGCAAAGTATAACCGAAGAAAGAATGTGGGAGACATTGTAGCTAGGGGTGGCAATTTCAGACCTTACCTGAAACCGACACAAAAATTAACAGGTTTGGGTTGAGTCTAAATAGATTCGGGTCAGTTTTGGGTCGACTCATCTAACCCGTTTACTACCTCCGTCTCATATTTATTGTCTAGTTTTGACTTTTTGAGTCTTTCTTTGTCAACTTTGACCTTAAATATTTTTGTTTGTGTTATATAAATACTTGATGAAAATTATACCATTGAAAAATATATTTAAAACTCAATCCATTTATATATTATGCATCAAATATTGAATAGCACAAACAAAAGTATTTAAGGTCAAAGTTAACAAAGAAAGACTCAAAAAGTCAAATCTGGACAATAAATATGGGACGGATGTAGTATTAAACAGGTTAAGTTTGGGTAGGAAATAAATTAAACGGGTTGACCTGCCAACCCGCTTAATTTTTTTTCTTAAATTAAAAATTATTTATATTTTATTATACGGGTAAATGGGTTAAATGGGTCGACTCACAAACCCGTTTAACATGTTTAACCCGTGTAATGTGCAAATGTTTGTATATAAAACGAGTTAAATGGGTCAACCCGAAACCCATTTAACTTATTCAACCCGTGTAACCTATTTAACCCGCCAACCTAAGTATATGTACGAGTTAAATGGGTCAGGTTTGGATTATGCGTAAACAGGTTAGGGTTGACATAGTTGACCCGATTATTTAAATGGGTCAGGTTCGGGTTGAGGTTTTCTGACCCGCCAACCTGTCAACCTGAACCCGCTAACCCGAACCCGACCCGAATTGCCACCCCTAATTGTAGCAGAGGTATAAGGAGAATACAAAATGACATAAATACCCCTATCTTTGCACTGTGAATGTACAATCAGATTTTTGTTCCTATTATGCCCTTTGAGCCAGCATTCCAGTCACTATTTCATTGCTTAGTCACAATGTATAGTCATCATGCATTAATTCATGACTTGCCTCTTATATAGGTAGAAATTGTATATTATATGTATATGCTATGGCGCATGAAGGGTCATAAAATATACCGACGAAAACGTGTACGAATTGCGAATAAAACGAGCCAGATATTGATATGTTTTTTTACGGACGTACAATTTTTGTAATGTTTACAACGAATTAAGTAGTTATAAATTTTTGACATGTAGATAATCGTAATAATAGAATCTCTAATAGTATAGCTATATTATAATGCCCATGCCGTAGACCAAGGCTGTCAAACTCGCGATCCCACTTAGGATCGTTTTTGTCTCTGCAGGATCGAGATCGTAGGATCGGATCGGGATCGTACAATCCTACCAATTTGTTATGTTTTGTAAACTCTGGATACACGAGTCAAAGTATATACATTTCTACTCGACATCAAAGATAAATTCATATAATTGAAAATGTCAAAGATGAACACCAAAGTAAAAGTAAACACAAAAAGTCAAGTTTCAATCATCACATTAACGATTTAGTCACTAATACCAAAAGATTACATAATATGAGTCATAAATGGGCTAAAAGATAGTGAAACATTGACTTATTAGACATCATTAGTATTTTTATTATTTGGGCCTGAGCAAATAATACGTTTTTCAGTTCGAGTTTACGATCCCACTTGCGATCCCACCTCATATGCGATCCTACCACGATACTACACGATTTTAACTGGTAAACTCGTAGGATCACTCGCGAGTTTGAGAGACTTGAATAGGAGTATATGGTCTAGTGCGAAGTCGAATTACCATTTAGAATCTTGATTCACATTATTATATACTGGTATTTATATTTATATTGCCTCTTTGAAATCATCACTTGTTTTGTTTTCTGATCTTGAATATCATCTTGGAAGATGTAACTTTGTAT
>BQNB010029122.1:3220-56027 GCA_026074375.1 Tanacetum coccineum
TGCTTCTTTAAGCATCAGTCCATGAGCCAGGTTGTTTATGTCTTCCGATGTACAGCCAAAATGGAAAAATTCAAGCACCTGTAGTGATCAACATGATAGTGTAGACAGATAATGTTACATCAGATTTGTGTATGCTAAGAAATTTGCATGAATAATAAATACACACCTTCGCTATCTCGGGATCTTCTTGACATTTTGTCTTAAGAAAATACTCGACTGCTTTCACGTCATGATTAGTTATTTTCTCAATGTTCTTCACTTGAATTGCGTCAGCCTCACTAAATCCATCAATCAATCCTTGCAATTTCGTTTCAGCTTCCTTGCTAAAGCTAGGTACCTCAGATACTTCAGGAATTTGAGAGAGTTTTAGCAGCCACTTGATCTAAAGTAACAGAAATACATATAAGAAGCTATTAAACGTCAAATTCATTATGCGGTATGCAACTACTATTGAAAGTGGGACAATAACAAATGGAAGGTGAAATGAATATCATACCTCAACCAGGGTCCGGTAGTAGATTAGGCCATATTCACTTAAATAGCGTGATAGATCCTTGACCTTATTCCGATAACGCCCATCCAAAGGACTTATGGCTGTTAAACTTGAGAGCTCCATCTCAGCAGTATACTCAGAAGGCTTCACTTTTACCTGAAATCATATGAAATCTATCAGGTAACAACACAGGTATTTTGAAGGCACAAAAGAATCATGCTTTGAAGAAAGAAGTTTCAATACGATTAAGAAACAAAAAGAAATGATTACACGGTAGATCACGTCGAACTTCTGTGATTCTTAGTTGACTTTAGAGTTCAGACCAAAAAAAGAGTGTTTATATCTCAAATTGTACCAAGATAAAGATGATGAATATCAGAAAACTGATTGTTGAAAAAATTACTTAGTTGGCAGATCTTGAGCTGCCAATCAAACATGACGATCTCCGTTTAAATAAAAATATTAAGTTTGGTTCCGAAATTGTTTAGTGCGCAATTTTTTCCTGTAGCAGAATGTGAGATTTCCGAAGTAAAATGGTAGAAGTGTTATCTGGCAGATAGTCGGGAAACAGACTTTTTACTCGAATATAATAAACTTGAATAACTTGTATTTCTTCTTTCATATAAACTAGTTAACGATTCATGAAAAGATATCAAAAGTGAGATTAAAGCTAGCTACATCAACAGAACAACATTAAAGACGTCAACAAACGCAAATACAGATTAATAGTACAGTCCTAATATAACAAAAACTTACCTTCCCTACAGCTTCAATATTGTTATTGGCTTCCTTCAAAGTCGCTTTACAAATGCAACTTTTGCGAGGAAACGTCACAGAAGACGAAATACTTGAAGTACGGTTGATGGTCGACACCGATTTTTCATATAAGCAACTTGCACGAGTCAAGTACGATGTCGGACAGCCATCACTCTGAACTCTAATACATGATCCGATTTCCATAAATGCTTGAAAAGCTTTAAAAAAAACAATGTCCGATCAAAATGATATCAATCTACAAAATACATATACTACGTAGTAAATACGCCACACCAGTAATTCCTTGTGCTAACAATAGTAAGAAATCCTCAGCTATATACTTTGATACTAAAGGTTAAGTGAGTGTTTGGAATTGCATATGTTTACCGGCTATCTGCTTATTTTTAATGTTTTGTGTGATCCAAATTTCTTCTAATTATCTGCTTGTTTTAAGGTAAAACGTGCAGTCTCTAATGCGAAGCTGCTCATTTCAAAGTGCTTATTTGATACGGTATAAAACAACAACAACAAGAACTAGGGCTGATCACGGTCCGAAAACCAGACCGGACCGAAAAACCGATTTGGTCCAAAACACGGGACCGAGGACCGGACCGAAATGTTCGGTCCATGTCTGGGTCGGTCCGGTTCGGACTTCGGCCCGGTCCAACAAAGCATAATGGCCAGTTTTGCTCAAGACCGAACAGGACCAAAATATGTTCGGTCAGGTCCGGTCCGCAGACTATTATGCTCAGTCAACAAAATCCAAACACTAATTACTGAAATGCTGATTGAAAAAATAAGCAAATCCCAAACACAAAACTTATCGACAGTTGGACACTCATAAGATGGTTTTAATTAGAATCATGACACAAACATAATAACTATACTAGCAGTAGCAGCACACTTTAGGATAAGTCAGCAATAACTTTTTTTTGTATAAAATAGACATGCAATTGCAGTATAATACAGCTAATAATAATAATAATAATAATATAAACTAAAAAGTACTTTGTTAAACTTACGGTGGCGATAGGCGGAGGAGGTGGTGGTGGCGATAAGCGGCGGAGGAGGTGGTGGTGGCGGCTACGGCTATCACTTTTTCAGTTTACGAATATTTCGGACGCCCCTCTTTTTCTTTTTCCTCAGTGGACGAGTTGCAAAGTAGGCCTTGTTAATTTACCAAGGCTCTAGTTTTCGCCCTCATCTCTTGTAAATGTCACAATTTAGTTCAATCAAGAACAGTATTGTTATTTTTATTTATCATGACTAGTATTAAACCCTCATCTATTTTAAATGTAAATAAACGGTCATAAGCGGACTTTTTACCGAACAGTTCATGAAATGTTCATTGAACTTTCAATTCATTTACAGCCCTATATAACATGTTTACAGCCTTAGATAAAATGTCCAAGTTACCGGGATAAGTCAAGATTCGTTGTCTTTGATAATACCGATATTCTTGTGCAATTTTCAAAATTTTCCATGAGCATATCAAAATGTTCACCAACAAAATTTAAAATCATGTCTCTCTATTGACTTTTGGGACACCTTACTGCTAGGTCATTGTGAAAATGGTGGTTGTGTTTTCTTTTCAGCTACTTTTAGTTTTGAAAAATGTTTTAGTCAAAGAATTAGTAAGGAGCTGGTTAGTGATCGATTTGCACACTCCACTTGGTACACTTAAAATGTGTGTGTTGCCATTTATACCTCTAAATTACATAGTGAAGTGTGGAAATCAAAACACAAATGCTAAAGGTATAAATGGCATGACACATATTTTTGAGTGTGCAAATAAATTAAAAGAGTGTGCAAATCACCTCCCATGTCATAGAGAATGATAAGTTTTACAAGGGTCATTAAAGGATCAACAAGTTTTACAACAATTAAATCATTCGATCTAATTATGAGAAAAATTATGCATCTACTCGACATCAAATTAAACAAGGTTTTATACTCGCGCTTCGCGACGGAACGTGTACGATGTAGTGCTGAGTGTTTGCATACAAATAATAAGTCGAGAGAATCACATTCAGTTTAAAAATGTTTATTATTAATAGTATCACAATAATCATGCATAAATCTTCATCAGGTCGCTCTTCTTGATTGGCTTCTTGTTTACTGGAAATGCCTTCATCTTGTCGCTATCTATTGCATCCACTTGTCCAACTTGAGAGACACTGGGATTACAATTGCAATGATGAAATGGGGGATCATTGCCAAAGCATTTCTCATACCTGCAGCAGAATTATGAAACATATAAGTGGTGTCTCTCGGCTCTTATTTTCGAATGTGTACTTTTCAAGTATTTTAGCGTTCAAAGATAGGAATAAAACAAAATGAAATTAAGGTCGTTAACTCTTCCAATCGTATACACAACTACGTGACAGAAAGAAACCAAAACAATAGCAAAGTATTATTTAACAAATTCCAAGCGCCAAACAAAACTTGGATTACAATCTATCGTACCTCTTAACTGTTGCCATTATTCATAACTAATACAATCGAGATAAACTTAGGCCGATCCTAAGGTGAACATGACTTATATCGAATATTGTGTGTCGTCTCTTGCATTATCTAATCATAATATTGCTTGTTAGATTCAGTAGTTCCACATATATCACATGTAAGTCCAGATTGTAGAGCCATAAAACCAAATAGGTGGTCAAATTCGTGTAGTGTGTTTTTATAAGCTTTCATGTAACCAATTTTTGATCAGTGTGAATCTTGATCACTTGAATTAATCACTTCTCATATGAATCCCTAGTGAAGTGATGTCTAATCTCAATGTGCTTAGTCTTTGAGTGAAACACTGGATTCTTAACAATGCAGATTGTGCTTTGATTGTCAATGTAAATCTTGGTGTTCATAAAGTTGCATCCATAATTAAGCAATTAATTTTGGATCCATAACACCTGTCCACAGCAATTAGCAGCAGCAACATACTCTGCTTCAGTAGTGGAGTTGGCAACTATAGTCTGCTTTTTACATTGCCATGAAATCAACCTTCTTCCAAGAAATTGACAACCTCCTGTTGTAGATTTCCTGTCTATGCTAGCACCAGCATAATCACTATCAAAAAAATCCTCTAAGTCAAATGGTGAATCTATAGGATACCAAAGACCCAATTTAGAATGACCTTTTAAGTATTTAAAGATTCTCTTCACATCATAAAGATGTGAAGTCTTTGGTGTAACTTGGAACCTTGCACAAGCACAAACAGTAAATATTATGTCAGGTTTAGAAGCTGTTAGGTACATCAATGATCCAATCATTGATCTGTATAAATAAACATCCACATCTGCAGCTTCTTCATCCTTGAGTAATGCTTTGTTAGTCTCCATGGGAGTGCTGACTGTCTTTATAGTGGCAAAATTAAACTTCTTCAAAATATCAGCCACATATTTGTCTTGACTAATGAAGATTCCATCATCTTTCTGTTTTACCTGCAACCCTAAGAAGAAAGTGAGCTCCCCCATAGAACTCATCTGGAATCTCTTGTGCATCATCTATTCAAACTCAGTACATAAAGACTTTTTAGTAGATGAAAAGATGATGTCATCTACATACACCTGCACTAACAGGATATCATCTTTTTCCTTCTTGATAAACAAAGTCTTGTCTATATTCCCTCTTCTAAATCCATTTTCCAATAAGTAGGTAGATAAGGTCTCATACGAGGCTCTAGGAGCTTGATGTAAACTATATAAAGCCTTTTCTACCTTGTAAACTTTGTTAGGAAACTCTGGATCTTCAAACCCGGGAGGTTGGCAAACATAAACCTCTTCTTCAATTGTTCCATACAAAAATGCACTCTTCACATCCATCTGATAAACAATGAAGTTCATGAATAAGGCATAGGCTAAGAAAAGCCTAATTGCTTTAATCCTAGCAACTGGAGCAAAAACTTCATCATAATCTATACCCTCCTCTTGAGTGTAACCCTGGGCTACCAGCCTTGCCTTGTTTCTAACCATAATTCCTTTATCATCTTTCTTGTTTCTATACACCTATTTAGTACCAATGGCCCTCTTGCCACATGGTAAATCAACCAAAGTCTAAACCTTCTGTAATTTAAATTGTAGAAGCTCATCCTGCATTGCTTCTATCTAGCTTGGATATGTCAAAGCTTGAATCACCTTTTTGGGTTCTACTTGTGATAGAAAACAAGTAAATAGATAATTCTGAAAATCTTTATGGTTGATTCTCTGTTGCACTGAACTAAACATACCATGTTCAGTCACATTCTTTGTTATCCTTCTGGTTTGAGGTGCTGAATGTATATCTCCAATGATTTGTTCAAGTGGATGATCCTTGTGAACTCTTGTAGTTGGAATAAGACTGACAGACACAGTTATAGCCAAATTGTTCATGTCAGCCTCTGCACCAACTTCTTCATCAACATCAGAATAGACAATCTGTTTTAAATTATGCATATTTGGATCATCAATACATCCATAGACTATATTCTCATCAACAACATTATTTTCTATGTCAGCAGCATTAACAGTTAGATAAACAGTATTAATGTTGTTAGTGTTGTTGACATTTGCATCCTGTGTGACAACCATGACTTGAGCAGGTTAGTCAAACTGTTAGTGTTGACTTATGTGTCTGTTGCAAAGTATGGTTTATGTGATTCTATGTGTTTATATGTGTTTTTATGTGTTTATGAGGTATTGGTAATCAATCTATTGAGTGTGATCATCTCAATGAGATTAGAATGATGGAAAATTTGTTGAGTTCATTTCGTTCATTTTTAATGACAAAGAAATGAATGTTGATAAATTAGAACGTTAGCAAGTTAAAATTGTGTAAGTAAATATATAAATCGTATACGTATTTGTGTATTATCTAAGATTAGGTTTAGACGTTAATATGTTAGATTAAGAAACGTAAAAATTTCTATTTTTGGAGAAGTTAGTGTTGGAATGAAAGTTAATTTTTAGAAAGGTAGTAAACTGCGTTTATGCAAAAAGGTTTAAGCCCAAATAAGTAAATATTTTTACAAAAACTTAAGGATTTTAATTGTAACATATAAATAAAAAATAATATATATTATAAAATATATAATCGTGCCGAGTATAGGGATAAAAATAAAAAAAAGAATTAAAAGACAAATCCTAATCAAATAGCTAATTCAGAGTTAAGTTTAGGAACTCTCCAAGATGCTTATATCTACTAAACCTAGAACTCTAATCTCCCATTTCACTTTTGTCGACCCGGCCATAAAAGGAGAAAGCAAAGAACGGAAATTTTTTTGTTTAATCTTATGGTACGAATTTCGATTTGTTAATAATCTAGTGTCGTTAAAATTTCCTAATAATCGAAACGGATGATTAAAGTTTTAAGACTCAGATTTAATTAGGGTTTATACGATGAAGAATTTAATTAATCAGGTATTATGAATTATAAAATGATGGGTTGAGATTCATTAGATGAATAGGTTACATGAATTGAGTACACGTTAGAGTCTAAAACGTCCAAAGTAGTCGTTTAATTTACTACAGATTTTTAGACAGTTTTATAACGAGCATAACTCGGTCATAAAAGTTCAAATAGATAATTTACAACATACTGGAGATAACCTCAGAGAGTCTACTTTCTATAAAAGTCAACCTCATAAGTTTTTATGGTCGGGAAGTGGGTCAAATGGTCATTACAAAATACGGTGTGTAAAACAGTGACGAATTTCAGTTTGGTTTTTATTTTTCTAAAAATACTTAGACAACTGAGGTTTAAGGCTCTAATGTCAACGTGGGAAGTTATTTCATATATTGTGTGTGATCTTTGAATTTTTTCTAAGGTCATAGTGAGGAACCAGATTGGTAATTAATGTCATACTTTTAGAAGGTCAGATTCTGGATAAATTTTAAACACTTTGGATTAATGAATTTCTAAAGAGGTATTTATAAAAGGGTAGTGACTTTGGAGAGCTATGAGAGGTTCACATATTACATATATGAAAGCATGATGAATTTTGGTTTTGAATTATGGGATGTTTAAGTAGTGCGTTTAAGGCGGCGCAAGTAAGAAGTAAAATCATGCTTAAAAACCAGAAAGTTTAAGGAGTAGCATTTAAGTATAAATGCAAAATTATGTAAGGAAATAGGTAATGTTTTAAACGATAATAGGACTATGATAGATAGCGCATAGGTATTCCATCACATTAGTTTAAGGTTAATCACAATGGGTTGAATGCCTAAAGGTGATGAGTAGCTAATAATGTGTTTAATTGTTTAGATTGTTCGTGAAATTTTGTGAAGTTTTGTTGGATCCTTTTTGGAAGCTAAGCATCAGGTGAGTTTCATAGTCCCCACTTTTAAATGTTTTACAATGGATGGAATGATGCTAAATGTTTTGAATTGCTGTGATTATGTGTTTTGCTTTCATGTGTACATTAAGTAGATTGCTATATTGACTTATTGTTGCATGTTGAATGTAGTTTGACGTGTCTGATCTATAATATTGACAGTCAAGTGTTATGATTTGGTATCAGAGGAGTAACCCTACACCAATAATAGTAAATTGGGATCAGAGGGGTACGCCTACACCAGTATTGTTGTCTAGTGCTAAGTATACCTTCAGCAGGTAACTTTTAGGTGCGTAAGTGACCTAATGGGATCGGGTGTAACGTTCCCTACCTAGAATATGAAATGGATCCGGGGTGTAGCTTTCCTACCAAGTATGTGGTAATTGCATTTTAGCATAATTTCATATGTATGGGCATAATTGTCCTATATTGTTTTGAATAATCACTGTAAAATATGGTTTGAAAGTTTCTTAATTTGAGTCTTAAGACCTATGACTCTCACTCAAACCGTTGTGTTGACGTTTTAAGCATCATTTTCAGGTGAGAATGATGGAAATAAGATTGAAAGAAGTGGCTAGTAAGATACCATAGGATGTCATGAAGATTTCTATTTCTTGTCTTGAATTTTTGCATTGATTGAATTTGAATAATTGTTGCATGTCTTTCTATTGGCGAGAACTTTCGTTTCATCAATAAAGACGCCTTTTGGATTTTTGGTTAGTTTTGGTATTGTTATGACACGATGTGTCTTGCTTACTTTAGCTTTCATTTTAGTAATCTCTATAGAGATACCATGTGTTGTAATGATATCCATTCTTGTTTACGTCTCACGTTTCCGCCTTGACGGGGTGTGACATCCTGCTCTTGATGAACTCTTGGCTCCTCTGTATTTGGCACCTTACTATATTTATTCTCTGGATGTTCAAAATCCATCTTTTCCTCCTCCCTTAATGGTTTGAATCCAGTATCATAGGAATCCTTGAACTTTTAGAGAGTTACGGAACAAATGTCAATAATGGTAGCAGTATATACTCTTGATCAGGTACTATCTTCTTCCCAGCTTGACCTGCATCAATGTTTTCTTTGGTACCTGCATTACCATTAGTTTGATTCCCTGCAACAACTGGCTTATAATTCATAGATATTGTTAGAGCATCTATATCAAAAAGCCAATTAGGTCCATTTCCTGCAATATTAGGTGTTTCTTCACTAAACTTAACATGCAGGTTCTCTTCTACTATCCTAGTTCTACTGTTGAATACTCTGAATGCTTTGCTATTGGTAGAGTATCCTACAAAGAACCCTTCATCAGCCTTTCCATCAAATTTACCTAGGTGATCTATGGTATTAAGGATTGTAACAGGACACCCAAATGGTCTCATGAAGCTTAAGGCAGGTTTTCTACCTAGAAAAAGTTCATAAGGGGTCTTGTTGTGAGGCTTGATAACTAACACCCTATTTTGAACATAACAAGCAGTATTAACTGCTTCAGCCCAAAAAGTTGTTGGCAATTTTGAATCAGCTAGCATAGTCCTAGCAGCCTCTATTAGTGTCCTATTTTTCCTTTCTGCTACTCTATTTTGTTGTGGAGTCCTAGCAACACTAAATTCCCTCTTAATACCCTTCATTTCACAGAACTGATTCATGACCTTATTCTTGAATTCTATCTCATTATCACATCTAATCACTTTCAACTTAAGGTCTATTAGATTTTCTATGCCAGTTATAAATGTTTTAAGGATTTCACTAGTTTCATCCTTAGTGGCTAAGAAGAAAACCCAACTAAACCTACTATAGTCATCTGTGACAACTAGGCAGTACATCTTTTTCATTAGACTCTTTACAAATGTTGGGCCAAACAAATCCATATGCAACATTTGTAAAGGTTGGCTGATTGAGCTTACAGTCTTGGTCTTATAAGAGGCTTTATGTTGCTTTCCTTTCTGACAAGCAACAAATGTATGATTATTTTCAATAATCTTTGAAGGTAAACCTCTTACAAGGTTTCCTCTCACTAGTTTGTTCATAGTATCTAAATTTATATGCCCAAGCCTCTTATGCTAAAGATTAGATTCATCTAATGTGGCCTTTGCAAAGAGACAAGTTAGACCTCTTGAAGGAACAATATTCTTTAAATCAACACTGTACATGTTATCTTTTCTTGGAACTCTAAGCAAGACATGATTTTCATTAAGTAGCTTAAAGTCAGGAGACAAAACAATACATTCGGTGTCTGTAAAAAGAACATTGTTTTTCTTGTCACACATCTGTAAGACACTGAAAAGGTTAAACTTAAGCTCCTTAACAAAGTACACATCTTCAATATCTAATTTACCTGTACTGATTTTACCTTTACTAGTGATTCTACCTCATTTGGGATCTCCTCCAAAGGCAACAAATCCACCATCAATTTCTTCATAATCTGAGAGGTAGGACTTGTTTCTAATCATGTGCCTAGAGCATCCATTGTCAATTACTCCTTTTTCTTGCAATTCTAGCTGTGGATTGCCCTGCACAAAAAGTAAGAGAATCAGGCTCTCTTGGGGACCCAAGCCATTACAGACTTGGATCTGCCTTGTGCATCAACATAGTCAAATCTTTTAAAATTCATTGATGCACCATTGTGTCTGGAGACATGGTCTAAAACCTTTTGCTTTGGTCTCCAAACCCAACATGCTGAGGCCTTAACAGCATTAGCCTCATTTCCCTTATTATCACTTACTACTACTTTTGGCCCAGCAGTAGTAACATTTCCCTTAACAGTATTAACTTTTTCTTTTAAATTACTGTTCTTATTTGTTGTAGACTTGTTAAAGGGCCTTCTAACATGTGTATGTGCTCTATTAAAAACATTTGATGCTGTCCTTGCACTATTCACTGTTGGTCTTGGGTAGGCAGTATTAATTGGTCTGGCAGTATTAACTGATACTGCTGCTTTTGAAAAGTTTTGCCCAACAGTATTAAGTGTTTTAATGCCAGATTTCATTAAGACTGCTTTTGGAACAAAATTTCCTTTTGGATGAGGGTGAGTCATTCTTTGAGAATTTTGGTGATTTGCCCTTCTAGCATTGTTCCATACAGTTTTCTCTACCATTTTCTTTTCATACAAATCACAATCTTTGATCAAATGATTAAAACTGCACATTTCATAACAACTTTTATTTTTAACTCATATTACTTCATAATTTCTGAGTCATTAAGTTATTTCCGTTTCTCTTGGTTACCTCTAGGGATTTGACTGTTTTTCTAGGTATTACTTTGCCTTTTACTCTCTACCTTCTTAACAGACTCCTTAGGTGTTTTCACATGATCATTAGATTTAACAAATTCTATTTTGGCAAAACTAGGTTTTCTCTGTTTAGATTTAAATTCAGTCTTATTCTCATCCTCACTGACAGATATCAAGTCCAGACTTAGGTTTTGACACACTAGTCTTAGCTTCTCTTGTTGCAACATCAGGTATACTAATTACTGACTCACTAAAAACATATTCTCCCTCATCAGCAAGTACCAAATCATATTTAGGGGGCATGAAGTTCTCAGTATAGGGAGGGAACAAGCAAATACCCTTTTACTTGTTTTGTACCTTTCATTTTTCCTGACCATCAACACATGACTACATCAACCACTTAACTAATCAAAACCCTACCACCAGTCTTGAACTATCACTTACTGAATCTCAACAGCTTTGCTTAGATTTTAAGTATAGTTTCCAATCTTTCTATCGTAAGTTTTAAATCATCTCTTTCCTTTTCAACATTATTATAAATTTCTTTCTAAGCCTGTTAGGATTAATTCTCTCCATTAATATCATGTTTTAAAAATTTTGTGTCCTCTTCAAAAACAAGCTCATTCTTTTTATACACATCTAGTCTAGCCTTTACAGATTCTAGACCTGCTTTATAAGCACCTACATTTAATTAAGACTTATTATAATCTTTTGTCAGATTATCATAATGTTCTTTGAGAGTTTCATAAGATTTTAAACATGCTTTGGAACAAGTAGATACCTCAGAATCTGAGCTTGAAGAGCCTGAAGATGTATATGCCATAAGTGCAAAGTTTGTAGGTCCTTCTTCAGCCTGATCACTCCAATCATACCCAAGTCCATCTTGAGCCACCAAAGCTTTTATCTCTGTTGTTTCCACTGTCACATTCCTCCTTACAGGTTCTCTATTCCTGTTCTCCCTTGGAGCCCTACACTCCCTTGCAAAATGACCCCTTTTATAATAGTTATAACATTCCATCTTTGATTTGTTAAACCCTATGGTCTTAGAACCATTGGAATTAATCTTCCTTCCAGTCTTATTTAGGAATCTTCTGGCTCTCATGGTCAACATAACCATCTGCCACTTTAGATCCATCTTTTCCAAGTCATCAGCATCAATCTGTTGTAAGTCCTCATCATTTAATTGTGGACTGTTAGATTGGTTTCCAAAGAAAGAATAGATCACAACATCACTCATACTATCATTATTGGCAGAGTTAGAACCATAAGCTTGATTGGAACTGCCAGAGTTATTGGAAGACACAAAAGCCACATTTTGTGAATTTGGTTTGGATTATGACCCTTTAACTTCAGTTTATATAAATCTTCAGCTTGTTGTATAGTCATCCATGCTCAAGTATCTTAATCAGGTTTGTTCCTCAGATCAATGGTATGAGTCTTCCATTCTGATAAGAGAACTTCTTAAAAACTTCAGATTATATCTTCTTGAGAAACTAGTTATCACCCATAATCTCCAGTTGACTAATAAGCTTTTAAAGCCTATCTAGGTTGATCAAGTTTTCAGCGCTTGATCCTTGAAATTCTTTAAAATGTTTCTTTAGAAGTATCTTCTGAGTTTTCTTTGACTCCTTAATCCTCTAAACATTCTCTATGGCTTTCCATCAGATTCTTGGCACATTTATATGTATTAAACTTTAGTTGAATGTTCATTTGGAAGAGCCATCATAATAGTGCTACTCTCTCGACACTTTACCTCAATTCTTCCTGTAACTTCTCCTTTTTCGTTTACTTTAGAGATAGATAGAGGAGATGAACTATATACTCTACTACTCCTGTATGGGAACAATGTATGTGTGTGTGTGAGGAGAGGTAGAGATTATGAGATACACTGTGTGTCATGTTTGCCAGTGACAGCAGCTGAGTAATCTGTCTGTCGATAGGAGCAGAGTCCTGTGATATATCCACTTCTCAATTGTTTCAATCCTCTCTACACATGTAGCCTCCCGCCTCCCCGCACTATTGCGCACTGACGCAGCTTGTCTCGCCATATACCACAGTGCTAGTCTTCACTACCCATTTGTGTTAGTGGAGTAGTGATCCTGATCACTGTCCCTCTATGCGTATTATACTGAGATATAACGCTCTCGCAATAGAATCGATACTGAGGGATATAGTAGTATGACTGTGTTCAGAGCTAGAGTTTATAAGTGTTCATAACAGAAGCTCCCTGAGGTGTGCGACACTATGTCTGTGTGTGTCACTCAGAGAGTTGACAAAGATCTTGTGCTTTTTTCTGAATTTGGTGTAGAGTGTAAGGATCTGAGTGTGTGGTTGCTCGAGTCTGAATAAATATCCTACTGCACATACCGTAAGACGGTGTGTAGTAGAAAGAAAGATGTCGTGAGAGTCGCCTGCAGTGATATATACAAAGGATTATGCGTTCCGCTTATAGTGAATCTATAGAATATAGCGCTATTAGGCTTGTACTTGTGCATACCTAATGTGTATAAGACTAAGATAATAGCTATGAATCTCTCTAGAATGTGACTAAGACTAAGAATCTACCTCTATACTCACTCTCTCCTCAGAGACTCACGGCAATGTCGTCAAATAAGAATCGATAGTAGGAGACTTCATAGTAGAGGCTAGAGGGTTTGATAGCTAAAACTATTGAAGTAGTATGAAATGAATTCGATCAAAGAATGGTTGTACGCGAGAAGAAACAATGCGTTGGAGCCACTCGCAGAAGACCCTATCACCCTCTATTGTTCCACATACATCTAGTCTGTGCGTACACTAAGCACAGATGCTTACGCTCACATGTGCGTGGTCCCCCTCAGAATGTATGAGCTCCGACATCGAGATTGTCATCTAACATTATGCCCTAGGACCTCCTTTTATACACCAAGGAGTCCTACAAGGCTTACAATACTTTCCTAAGTTATCATGATCTTTTCTATAAACAAACGTAATCTCTTAAACAAATAAGTTATACATATCTTCTTTACAAATAACCAATACTTATCTTCGTAAGTATTCTTGTTCTCCAATCAATCTTTATCCCTTCTCTGTCAGCATAATCCTTCCAGTAGTAGTAATCACTCAGCAGTTGTAACTGAGCACAAGCAGAACTACTTAGAAGTTTACTTTAGCAGTACTAATATACACTAGCAGTACTAACTTTTGTACTAGCAGTAGTAACTACTTAGTATATTTTTAGTCTTCATCTATGAGCAGTCTTAACTTCTACTAGCAATAGTAATTTTATACTAACAGTACTAATTATACTAATAGTAGTAACTTTTATACTACCAGTACTAACTACTTAGCATAATTTTCATTAGAATTACCAGCAGCACTAAATTATGCTTGACAGCACTAATATATACCTGAGCAGCAGTAACTCTAAGAATATCTTGAAGTCATTAAATCCCAACATTCTTCAGCTTTAGTTTGACTGATAGACTTAGCTAATTCCAAGGCAACATTAGGATCATCAGAGATAATGTTGTCATCAGCTGACAGTGTAACTGTCTTCTTGACTACTCTTCTGCTAGCAGTTTTCTTCTTAGCTGGTTCAGGTTCTGGTTCAGACTCTTCGGATACATCGATAGTTTCCTAAGACTCCTCAGCAGTCTTCTTGCCTTTTGAACCTTTTCCTCTGCTTTTCTTAGGTGGGGTCTGATTTGTTGAATACTTAATGAACATCTGATATGATTCTGATCGCTTGATTGCATCAGTCAGCATCACATCAGAAATGAGAAGTCCATATTCCTGATAGTCTTCACCAATTCTGACAAATTTTAACCTGCTTACAATCCCATCATCTTTAATTGTATGATAGTGCTTATGATTTAGGTTGGTAAGAGACCTGTGTTGTTTCAGGAAATGGTTGATGATGATTTTGGTGAAACGGGGATAAGGCATGTTCTCACATCTTGATCTTTTTTCTTTCCTGTGATCAATCTGGTAAGCAAGATCTTCCCAAATCAATTCAGGATAATCGACATTTTCCCTGTTAAACATCCCCCACAATATGTCTATTCTGGACTTTCAGAGTTTGTCGTTGCTTGCAGTCTTTCCAGAAAGGCACTTGTTGATAATAGCAGCCAGAGTTCTCTATGGCTGGTGCATATGATCCATAAACATGTTGGTGTGCTTGTTCAGTGGACCTTTTGTAGCCAAGATCAATGAGAAAGGTGAGTGCAGTATCATCATCTGGAACATCTACGAAGTCTACACCTTTTACTCTTAGACAGATATCAAGGATTGTCCTAAAGACTTCAGCATTGACAATACACTTCTTGTTGGGTAAGAGGAATTCATAAGAATCAATGTCTTGAACCTTCTTGATGGTGTACCAGAATTGCTGCATAAAGATTTCAGGGACATCTACAGATATGGTGAAAGCCTTGATGCAAGTAGAATTCTTGATTACATCAATGATCACTTGAAATGTCTCTTCCTTTTATGGCACTGTGGTTTCCAATCTGATATTGGTAGAGCTGATCTTGACTCTCTCAGCAGAAGGAACCCACTTTTCATCACGAGCAGCAACTTGTTGTGTTTCTTGAGGATTCATGATTCTGCTTAAGAATTAACCAATACAATTTATATATACAACAAATATATTTTACTGATTAAGTTGGTTATCCTTTGATGATATGATTGATCTATGATTAGGTTTCATGTAAACGTGACAGAATTACTACATTCTAAGAATGTCAACTAAGGCCACACATCAAAAATCAACTCAAAGTAGTCAACATGACATTTCCAATGGAACTTAGGACACACATTCAATTAGAGAGAAGCAAATGAACATTCAAGCATAGCAAATGAAGTTATATGACTTTAAACACAAGATTACACAAATTTAAAAAATTGGGCAAAGTTTCTTTTTGTAATTTGTCATATTTCGCTTGATAAATGTACATGTACATGTTTCGCTTGAACAAACTTTAAGCATGTTTTGCTCAGACAACAACATACATGTTTCGCTTAGACAAGACTGACATGTTTCGCTTAGATGAAATAAACATGTTTCTCTTAGAACAAGTGTGACATGTTTCGCTTCATTCACCTAAACATGTTTCACTCCATTCAAAGTTACTTAACACACTTTTTATCAATCTAAAACCCTTAAGCAAATCAAGTAAACATCACAAATGCAATCATAGCAACATAAAAACATCAACCACAGAAACAACAACATTTTGAGCATCTTAATCAAGAATTCAAGCACATTAAGGAGAGATTCTCATGGCAAACTTGTTAAGGATAATTTGGGAGGCTAAGAACACATGTTAAGGTTCTCTTATCATAACACAAACACTTTGAGCACATAATACAAGCATTACATATACCATTTTTAACCTAACGCACCTAAGAATCAAAATTTCCAAGTAAAAAGGATCAAAGGAAGCTTAAACCAGTTAGAATTGCATAAGAACACTTATACAATGCTACTTAAAACAAACCCACAAGTATTCAAACTACAAAACCATGTTTCACTTTATTCTTCAAAAAAGAACCATCATTTCTCTTAATTGGTTATGATATATTCAAATCTGTTTCTAACGCAGCTTAGTCGCACCCTAACGCACAAAAACCCTCTACTAATTTGACAAAAACTACAACTTTTAACTTATTAACCCTAAACCGTTTTTAATAGATTTCAAGTGATAAAAGGAGTTTTAAGTTAATTAGCATTACCTAGATGATGAGGAATGAGCTATGAATTAATCTTTTGCCTTAAAACCACGTTTGAATTTTTGATTTTGAATCGAGCAAAATGTGTTTAAGAGAAATGTGTGTGATTGGTTTTGTGAAAGTGAGAGCGAAATGTGTTTGTGATTATGTTTAACCGTTTTAAGTTTCAGAGATGGCAAGAATAGTCCTGTGTGTGAGCGAAAAATGTTGTAGTAACACATTATAATCCGGCCAAGTTTGGATGATTGGCAAGAATGGTCCTTGTTGTTCTATGTATTCTTCTATTTTGATTTTAAACTTATGACTAAGTCTATTTAATTTATAGAAATGACATATTTAGTCCCTTAATGTTATACCTAAGGTTTTTAAGTCCTATAATTTGCCATTTAGTCACTTAAAGATTAAATTCAATAACATTTTAAGACAAATTGAGTTAGAATTACATTAACTCTCTTTTAATTGATAATCCGTTATTGAAAAACACTTTTTCCTTTTGAGATGACATTTTTAAAGAATCATTTTTGAAAGAATTTGACTATTTCTCCCCCTCAAATAATGTCTCGTTTTCTATTTAAAGAGCTGTAGACATTGTTTGAAGTGGATAGGAACTTCTTTTAAAAATCTTTTCAGATGAGAAACTGATATTATTTAATTATTCTTCAAAAACAATACCAATAAAAATAAGATTTCTCTCTTTTTTCATAAATAAATGCACTGACACGTACACCTATTTGATATAGGAAGCACGGGTTGTGTTGTAAAGTAAACACAAGCATTTGAAAGAATATAAAGTAATTCATTCCCAAGAAAAATAAATTTCCCGTTGTGAGGTCAATTTTTCTTTTTGACAAAATACTTGCCTTTAATTTGAAGACCGGGTTGCTATCAGAAATAATAGCAAGCCATTTGACATGTTTTGAAAACTATTTGAACTTATGCTCGAACTTCATTTACAGCCTCGTATCATTATAAAATGACATTTCTAAGGCCGTAAATGTTATCAATTTTCAGAAGACATGTTAAGAACACCATATTTTTATATTTTTTGATTTTCTAATTTTGTATTTTCTTTTTATGATTTAATATTTTTATATTTTCTTTTTGAAAAGTTTATATAAAATGAAAAATCTTTTTGGGTTTTTCTGATTTTCTTATATACATATGATACAGAGGATATGTGAAGAGAGTACCACCATTACTCTTCCTCTTCGTCTGCCTAGTTTTTTCAGAGTCTGCGAGGACATGCTTTGCATTCCAAGCATTTTGATGAGAAATTCCAGAGCGTTCTCATGCTAAAGGCTTGGTGAAGATGTCTGCCAGTTGATTACTATATTTAGACAAATTACAGCTCAACCACCCCGTTCTTCACTTGCTCCTTGATAAAGTGATGTTCTAAATGTTATATGCTTGGATCGGGAGTGTTGGACGTTGTTGCAACATAAAGCAATGGCACTTTTATTATCACAGTACAGAGGTATCTTGTTGAAAACAAGGCCATAGTCAGTTAATTGTGATCATATCCAAAGTATTTGAGCACAACATCCTGACAAGGCAATGTATTCAGCTTCTATACTGGATATGGCGATGCTATTCTGTTTCTTTGATGACCAACTCACCAATCTATCACCTAACAACTGCATACTTCCAGACGTACTTTTTATGGTATCATGACAACCCGCATGGTCAGCATCTGCAAAAGCTGTTAGAGCAATGCTAGAATCCTTCGAATACCACAGACCCATATTAATGGGTCCTCTTAGGTTATCGGAACGAACAGATTCACTTAACGCAGGTTAAGTGCTTTTCGTTAGGCTTTGCCTGTACTCGGGCACACATGCACACATCATAATGCAAGGTTCTGGTCTTACTGGATGGTGAGATTAGATAAGGGTGCCAATCATTCCACGATAACGTATAAGATCAACAACTTTACCTTGTGGATCTTCATCCAGTTTGGATTTCTCCACCATTGGAGTATCCACGGTTCACAGGTTTCCATACCATATTTTTAATAGATTCTAGAGCATATTTGGATTGATTTAAAAAGATGCCTCTAGAACTCTGAGAAATCTGTAGTCTTAAGAAAAATGATAGTTGTTGGTCCCTTGGAATCTGATATAGGGTTTATAAAATAAAACTAATCAGATTCCATGGCAATGAAGTAAGTTTTAAACAGATATATATGAAGAATATAAAGAACCACTTTAAAACACACAAAAGTACTTTTCAATGTATAGGTTCTTATTAGAATCAAATAAAGAATCTATGACACACCTTACTTGTGGAATAGCAAGGTGGTTGAATGAGAATTGGGGATGTTATCTCCTTCGAACTTAAACCTTAACCAAAGTTAAGAGAGTAAGAAAAACAACTAACTTATGGGATAAATATGAGCGTCAGTTCAGTTCAGTACCGTTTTCAGTTTGTTTGAGAGATAAATGAACTCTTCATCGTGTATCACATTAATTGGAAGGGATAACATTTACTCTAGGAACCCCTTTCCATTTCTAGGAAAAGGGATTAGGGTTTACAAGTTTAATCTAGACTACGTGGCAAGCATTAAATGGGTGGTTGAACTACCATTTAATGCATGTTTGCTTTCTAGTACTAGGGTTCAAGTCCTTTGAGGAAGATGTTGTAATTCATACCAACTTTTAGAAAAGTTTACTTCCCAAGGAGATTGCTTTATTCCTTTTGACCATAAAGCAATCTCTCTTTTTTTTTTTCGCCCCGCCTTGTAAACCTTCTAGAAGTGAAACAACACTTTTTAAGTTCTGTTAAGGAGATAGACACTGTTTAGCTTGGAATTGTCAACCAAGCTGTGTTAGGAACACGAAAGTGTCGGTCGCTTCCATAGATAACAGTCGTTAGCTCGTTAAGTAATTTTTGAAAACTTACATTGTTAGTTAGCAAAGGCCTATGGATAAACCCATGCAAGCCCAAGCCCGCTTGTTCATTGTAAGTATATAAACACCTCTCCATGCCTTGGAGAGGTGGTTGGTTGTTCATTGTTCACACATAATATTATAAGTTTACTTATCTCTCAAAGTGTTCATCCAACCCTTTCTCTCACTAAAACAACTTTCCTCATCTTTCCATGTATGTTATATGATTATTCTTTAATTGGTATCAAGAGCCATGGAGTGGTGTGTTTAGATATTGTGTTTGTTTTTGGTTCGTGTAGTTTTACTTAAGTTACACGCAATTTTTTGATTTTTTCTTGTTTTCTAAGCTTATATTCCACACTAAAAGATCATCTACATAGGTAGCTTTGATCTAGTATCCTTGGATATAGGTGTGTATGCTTAGATTCATAGAAAAAATCTCTTGTTTTGTGTCTTTTGTGTTCATTAGCTTTATAAAGGTCAAAATCTTGATTTTAAAAAAATTATTCAGTTTAAAAAAACCTTTAAAGTTGTCATTTTTTTCTTTTCCCTAATAGGCTTAGCACCACTTTTGGTACAAAAAATTTTTCAGAAAACAAATTGTTAACATAACGTGGTCTTTGTTAGTTTTTAAAAAAGTGGGTTTGTGTAGTTTTGGGAACCGATCCTAGTTTATTTTCAGTTTGAACGATCTAGTTGTTTTTGTTGGAAACCGATCTAGTTTTATTTCAGTTGGAACCGATCTAGTTGATTTTAGTTTGGAACGATCTAGTTTTATTTCAGTTGAAACCGATCTAGTTTATATCAGATTGGAACCGATCTAGTTGTTTTTAGTTAGAACCGATCTAGTTGATTTTAGTTGGAACCGATCTAGTTTATTTCAGTTGGAAACCGATCTAGTTGTTTTTGTTGGAACCGGTCTAGAATATAAACAAGCACACTAAGACTTGACATATTACCCTCAGGTTGCGTGACGAGGCTGTTACTTTCATTTCATATACTTTTACCATCAATCAGATTTCCCTGTTAAGGTGAGTTCATAGCCTCGCATATCAATCTTTTGAATGTTTTAAAAACCCACGAGGGGGATACATGCTTAAACCATGAATGCAAGTGTTTTTCCAACTGTATGCTATCCATATCATGAACCATTAATTACTTTTGAGTAAACGCAAATATTGTTGATATATCTATTGGGGGTGACGACTCCCGTTGGTATACCCGTTCATAGGGTAGCCAAACGCACTATATTTGACTTAATGGGTAAACTTGGCAAGTTACCTTTCCACAGGGACATTTGTTCCTCAACCAATGTCACTACGGTTATTTCCATGTTAACGTATTGATATCATGAGCTTAGGGCAATAATACTATTTTTCATGATAATTGTATGTGTTGCAATTATTACCACTTATGATAACTTGTATTCGATTATCACTATGATAATTGTAAATGCAATTGTAATTATTACTATTTATGGGTGTATAACAACGTAACCCACTGTCTATGATGACTTGTAAACCTATGAATTTCACTCAAACTTTGTGTTGACCATTTTAGCATGTTTATCTCAGATAATTGAGCAACCTATGACATGGAGTAGCATTGGACTTGAGGACGTCCAAACTTGTTATTATTCAAACTTTATGTTTTCATGTAGATTTTGGGACCTTTGTTTTTGTAAAACTCTAATTATATTGAATGATAACTACATTCTCTAAAACATTTCTTTATGAGTCGTTTTCTATGATTATGTCTATTGATCCATGAAGTAATACCACAGATTAGCTTCTGCTGCTATATGTCAAAAATGGGGGTGTTACAACAGTTAACCCAAAATGTTGATCTAAAAATGAAATGAGTTTGATAGGTCGAATAAACGGGCTGAAAAGCATTTGAATGGTGCATGTGCCAGTTTCTTCCACCCAAACCAAAACAAAATTGTATGAATCTTATACAACCGCATACTCTAAAACTGGGTAAGACAAATAAAACTTGAATGAAAACCTAAATCTAGAACTTTAGAACTCCGTATCTTGATAAGCCTTTGCCCGAATTGACCGATTCCTAAAACCGTTAACTATGCGGCCAAGCATATCCGTAGAAACTGGAGTCAAAAGCTGCCATTGTCACAATGACATTATTAAAAGAATGACGCAAACATCAGCAAACGCACTCTAGAAAAAGATAAAGATACTATATGATGAAAAACCTAATCTACCAAAAGCCGGGAGGAAAGGACATTAGGTAAACCACTCTCTTGAGCGAGCTTTTAAGTCAATTTGGAGCGTAAGCTCGGCAGTCGGCAGTATCGCCAACTTAATTCAAAGAACCCATATCAAACCATAATTTTAAGAACTTTGCATAAACAAATTGGTACCTTTTTGTGTTTATATATCCTGCTCAGCCCGGAAGTGTGTAATGTGCTTGTCACTGAAAAAGGTAGCAAGTGCATAAATATTCAGTTACAACAGTGATACAGATAGGAGATGAAGGTATGCGCAGCTAATACCTCGCAGCACGCAAATGCAGGATAATGGCCTTGTGATGCCTCCTTCGTCGCCATTCCCATTACCTGATGCCAACACAAAAAACCGCAAATTCCAACTTAATTAAAAACCCAAAACTACCAAATTCCAACTTAATTAAACCCCAATTATCCAATTTACTCAGTTTCAGCTCATAACTTGAAAACCCAAACTTATGAAATACATGGCTACTAAAATTAGCTTATAACACCATTATAAGCACATCAGTTTTTCAAGCAATTATTTGTGTTATAATGTAAGCGTAAAAGTGCAAATGAAACCTTGAAGGTATTAGAATTATAACTCACGTATTTGTGTTATAATGTAAGCGTAAAAGTGCAAATGAAAAATGCAAGTTAGTATAAATAAACCGATTCTCTTACATTGCTACTGTAGGTGCAGTGTCCCACCAAAAAGTGATGTTGCACTACAATTTTTTTGGAATTTCGCTTGATATAGTCTTAAACTAAAACCAACCAAATAAACCGAAAAAACTAAGTCGACCAGAGTCGTATCAGGTTTGGTTTGGGTTTAGTCTTTTCACAGATTTAGGTTTTGGTTTTGGTTTCAGTTCTACCTGGTTTGCTTCGGGTTGGACCCGATGACTAGCCCTACATGCTTCTTAAGCTTTATATGCACGCAAGCAGACACATATGTGTGTGTATGTGCTCACGTGTGCGCGTGTACGCACATACACACATCTTAATTCCTATGAATGTCTATACTTTTATTTATTTTATTAATCTAGTATTTGCTACAGTAATGTAGCCCTCTCACTAAGTCTTAGTCTTAGTCTGCTATGAAATTATTCTGGCTAGAGTATTTGCTATAACTGGTAATTCTCTACTATAGTCTAATTTTGTTACCTAATTGTGGAATAAACTCTCTAATTTGGTCGGTTCACACGCAATTGATTAATTTATGTATGGATGTATGAGCAAACATTCAAGTTTGTTAGTTTCATTACATAAACATTTATTGATTTGCAAAACTATTTAGTTCAGGTTTAAGAAGCTCAAACATAGGAGCTTTTTTGTGTTGATTGTATTCTTGTCTGGACACTATGTAGAATGCAAGAGATAAATAGAAAAAGCTAAACTATAACACCCTGTGTTTTCAAGTCATTGACGACGTTAATAAATCTACTATTTATTTTTAACGTTGTACGCGTTTGCTTGTGATTTCATGAATTAAGTTTAAATCGCGTAAGTTAAAAATTAGCGTTCAATGTAAACGGGCACCAAACAATTAAATGTTTACATCAAGCAAGGGTTAAGTAATTATTTTGAAAATAATTATTAACTTTGTTCATTTTATTTTTATCGGATACGTAAAGTGTAAACGTTTCACGATAAATTACGTTTAGGCATACCCGGAACCACCAAAACTTTTCTACGCTTCAACAAATACCCACTTTTATACCCAATACATAAAATTAACTCAAATATATCATATATCTCTTGCCATAACCGAATTCATGGCTAAATGTTCAAAGAAATATCATATTTGGTCAAGATTGGTCTTTATACATCCTATCACCTTAAATGAAGCCATACCTCCCATGCTTCCCATACCCTTGACCAACTTTTTCCCTAAATCACTCATCTTGTCTTGAATAGTGTTATTGACTAGCTTTTATACATATAAGTCTTGCACTCCTAAAGAAAGATAACATACACTTCATTTTACTTAGTAAAATTTCACACAACTCTCTCTTTTGGCTCTTACAAACCCACGGCATCAAACACCCAACATACTCAATCCATACCTTGATTTTCTAAGAGCATACACACCTATACACATCATATCTAAGACATTCTAAGATATTTCCAAGCATTGGTTAACCATATTCAAGCTTTAATCAAGAAAAGGGAAGCTAGGGTTTTCACTTGGAAAGCTAAGGTTTATTTAAGAAAACTAGGGTTTTCTTTGGTGCAAGCTTTGGATTTTTATCTAAACAAGGGTTTAGATTACATTGATCATCATCATCATACACCATAAGGTCATCTAGAACCCTTTATGTTCTTTCAATATTCATTTTATGCATATGTTAGTTCTATTGTAGCTTGAATCACCATGTAGGATTTTTAACATGTAAATGGAGTTTTTACTTGTAATGATCATTTTGCACACTATTATATATGTTGAGATATTGCTAATATCATGTTAAAAGGGATGAGAAAGTATTGTACCATATTAAGTTGGTGTAAAAATGATTAACTACAAAAGTAGTAAGGTATAAAAGCAAGGTTAAAAATGGATTCAACAAGGTCACTCAAAGATTCTGTCCAAAATTCGTATATATAACACATTATTTTATATTTTTATAAAGTAGTATGATTCACGACGATTCCGAAAAGGTAAGAAACTTGTCAAACGGATTTATAACGAAAAAGTTAGAGCGAAAACGAGGTATATATTCGAGGTATAAAAATCCAGCATTTGTTAAGTTAGTGGTTTCTGTCAGGATTTTAAGATGGTATTTGCGGCACTTTCGAGTCCGTTTCGGCCTTCGGCCGAAACATGAAAGTCGTTCGGAAGGTCGTTTTACTTCCCCGCGAGGTTCTTTAAGTCTAAAAGCGAGTGATAACGGGTCGTAAGGCGGGGGCAAAATCTGGCTTTTTGGTAATTAATACACTGCATCAGATCTGATGCGAGTGCTTTTTCGCCCATTTCGGTCGAGTTTCGGGTCTCGGACAGAACTGGAAAGTTGTTCAAAATATCGTTTCGCATAAATTCTCTTTAGAACCCGAGTCATGAAAATGTGATTTAGTGGGTCATTATAGTCGGGTCAGACTTAGAAAATAAACTATAACTACCAGGAGTAACTATAACTACCAGGAGTAACTAATATACTACCAGTAGTAATAACTATAACTACCAGGAGTAACTAATATACTACCAGTAGTAATAACACTAGTGATGATGGTTTTGGGATGAAGGATAAAGAAGATAAGGTTGAGAAAAGAAGAGATGGTGTTGGGTGTAATTTATTTTTAAAAAAATTTATGCCACATACACAATTTACTTGTAATAGGAGGTTAAAACATACGGGGTAACCTATGTAACCGGTTAACATAACATAACTTGAGTAATCTATTTGTAATAAAAAAAACAATAGTAACTTAGATGAACATTTGACCAAACTTTAGTAACTTTTTTGTGTATTAACCCTAAATTTTAACTGTAACTTTTTACAAGGTTTGCTATACATGGAAATCTAGCTAGTAGTACTAGTAAGTAGTAACTATGATTAACAACTAAAACTACTGTACTACTGTAGTTTTTATAGGTTGTTGGTAACACCTTTAAAATTGGTTTTTATAGTTTTAATTTGTTTGAATCAATATATACATTTTAATGTTAAATATTTAACTGACAAATTTAAAGATTAAAAAAACCAATTACTCTCTGCAATATAAGTCTTCTAAGTATAACTGATACAGACCCAAGTATTGAGGAATGGGCCTACTTGTTTTTAGAAGCTAAAGATCGTGTGAAGAAAATAGTTTTATTCAAAGTGGCATAACTTGGGCTCCGAGACTCCGTTTCATGCCCATGACTAGTCGATTCGAAGCTTGGAACGAGGAGAACGTCGTGGTAAACAGACTATGGGGGTGTTTCTTTTCTTCTTAGTGGGAAGAAATGTGGGCTCAAACTCTTAATGCATCTTAATTGGAGGAAACATTAAAACTTTTCTCTCCTCAATAAGTGGCTAATTAAGTGGTTTATATGTAAACACTTAATTTGGTAAACACCCCATATGTCGGTTTACGGAACTTTCAAGCCTCGAAACACTATATTTCATGAGTTATTTGCATTTTTATGTTTTTTTGGGTGTTTTTAGACTTTTGTTTTTAGGGTAGTTTTCTGCTCGTTTGTCTTTTGAGACCCATTCAATTTTGTATGTCTATTTAATAACCATATTTTAATCCTGACTATTCAGTTCACAGAAATACGAAAAGTCTATTTTTGGCTGTTTTGCTAAGAATCATCCTAATAATCGGTATTCGTTTGAATCAACGATTATCGGAAGAATCAATCCTAGTATTTATGTGAATCAACAGGATCGATTTATGTTAGCTCGTATATTAGTCTACATCAATAACTCCCTTGAATACAATTCGTGCCATACTAAAAAAATATGCAGGGCCGTTTGAGATGTTTTTTTACTATTCGACAAGTTATTGTCGGATCTTTTATTATATAAAAAAAGCCAATTGTCGTGTTATCATTTGATAAAACTAAGATAGTGTTTGATAATGACTTAAAGAACTTAATTCATAAATAGATAAGTTTATTAAGTCATTAATTGAGTGCTTGTTTGGTGATTAAAATTAATTGATGACTTTATAGAAACAGGCCCTATGAGGACGAGGTCTCTAATAATGTATCACTTTTATTCCATTTATTAATATTTACCTCTATGTATTTTATTCAATTCATTTTTGTACAAACAAATATATCATATAAAATGGTTTTATATGGTATTTTCTTTAATTTAAATACTTTTATCTGCAACATATATCAAACAACCATTCTTGATCTACAAACAGACAACATATATCCAGAAAGTCACTTTAATTTTACAGGACTTAATAGAAAAACTAAACAAACAAGCCCTAAGCTTAATATAGAGATTCAGTTAAAGTAGTTTGTAGTTCTATGGGGGTTAACTACTATCGTCCTATAAGGCTCATAGGAATTCAATACAAGATCATTGCTAAGATGTTGGCTCTCATATCAGCACAAGTGGTGGATTCAATTGTTAGTATGGAGAAAACAACATTCATTAAAGGTCGTCAAATCCTTGACGATCCCTTATTAGTCAATAAAATTATTGATTGGAGAAAAAAGAAAAAGAAGGGGGTGATGATTTTAAAAATAGATTTTGAAAAGGCGTTTGATTCTATAAGTTGAGATTTTTCTAGATAAGATGATGGTTTTCATGCATTTTCCATCAGTTGGGTAGACTGGACCGGCTTGCATACCTTTCTTAGATCATCAATTCTTATAATATGGAAGCCTCCGACTCAAAAATTCTCGTTACTCAATTGCGGCCTTTTCGTCAATGGTAGATCCCCTCTCTCCTTTGTTTTCATCATTTCTATGGAAGGTTTACATGTTGCCATGGAAGATGCGAAAGCATCTAATCTTTTTGTTGGTATTCCAACCGGGTCACTCAGTTTGGAAATATCTCATATGTTTTATGCGGATGATGTGCTTTTTCTTGGGGATTGGTCAGCATCAAACATTAATAACCTGGTTATAATTCTCCATTTTGGCATCGGGGTTAAAAATGAACTTAGCAAAATCGAATCGCTATGGTTTCGGCTAAGCAACCAGGAGGTTATTAACATGGCGGATTTAATGGGTTGTCGACAAGAGAGTTTTATTTGGGTAAAGGATTTCCCTGGTAAATTTTATTACTCCAAAAAACAATTAAGAACAATGGATGAGGGTGAATCCTACGTCTCCGCCTGTTACATAGGCAAACTACTTCATTAAAAGAAGGTACACAAAATAACTAGACTACAAAAGAAAAAATCACTTACTATTTGCATTCTTCTGCCATCCTTGCACTTTTTGATATCTCAATTATCACATATAGCTTGTGAATCTTGTCAGGATTTCCTGGATTCATACATATCATCTTATGATGGGTCATAGTCGTATATTCAATCATTCTCATAGGTATTTCCATTGTTTTATTAGAAAATATTAGTACCAAAACAACCTTCTGTTAGAAGCCATGAAGGGAGCCATATCATTATAACTGATGCAACTTATCTTATATTCCTGATCAACCGAATAATTCAACCTTTTTCACAAGATACCCTCATCATCTCCACAACGTAGTAACTGTCCCATTAAATAAATAGTTTTTCAAACCTTCATATTCATCAACTAATAGGGGTAGTATTGTACTAAACTTTCACATTCGAACGAGGAATTCCACTAGAATTGGGCTCTTCTACAACCAAATTTGAAAGTCCCCCTAAGGTACCCCAAAATCAAATCATTTTAACCGAAGTTAAGCACATCACATAGGATTTGATTTATAACTTTTTGTAGGCGCACAACATCATTCTTCTGTATATTTCTATAGTATTGGGTGGTAGGCTGTGTAGAGACAGGTTGTAGCTTGTTAACTGGGTTAAATCCAACATTCGAAAACTAACCAAAACACCTCTAGGAAGCTGGTGGCATAGGCTTCTTCAAGTTCTTCGCACACCCATGCTGGATGTCTTGGACATTGCCTCTTGGATATGACCAAAGACCTACACAACACGCAACTGGGGGGTTTTCCAACTACTATTCAAAGTACAGTAACACATATAAACAACTTCCCCATTAAGTTTAGGAATAGCCACCAAAATGGTATCTTTCAACTCCACATCAGCCCAAAGCTCAATCATTGCTCTAGCATAGCTTGACCTGTCCCAAGATTACAAGCACATATCAGAAGTATAAGAGTTAAGCATTAGAGGATTACCAAGTTTCGTCGCACTGGAAACCGCCATCAACACCACTACGTGGAATAGCGGTGCATTGCTGTAATGAGAAGGGGGGAGAGAGGTGAGGGGGGAGCGAGAAACCGATCATTCAAGACCCTAAACATACTAATAGATGAGATTTCCCCACAAAAAGCTTAAAAGAGGGAAAGTTGTCTCGCTACATTTGCCTAATAAATCCTAGTTGAAACTTCCTTAGGACTTTATCTTCTTAGGGGTTCTCGCTCTGTATTTCCTTAAATTTCAGTCTGTACAAATGTAATGATTTCAAAATTATCTATTAAATTATCGTATGAGAATTTCGTCAATATTAACTTAGGTTCCTTATTTACTCTTACAAACTACTCTCACGAATATCATGAAATTATAACGCTATTTTGACGAAAATGAGCAATGCATCGTTAGTCCTCAATTATACATGGCCTGATCAACTATGTATAATTCAGGAAGGTACCATGCCGTGCTGAGAGTAGTCACTCTAAAAACCTCTTGTTAAGGAAACAATTTTCTACTTATATCATGTTTTGTGTGCGTATTCATAGAACGCGTTTACTTTTGGAAATCGAATTAGTAACCATATCAACTAAGCAGACCTTCACTCCGTCTTACTATAAAGTTGGCATCATCTTATACCAAATCCTAAGCCGAGAAGCCAAGACACATTACTAGTCGCCCTATGACAATTTCGCTATCGAATTTGCTCGCCATTAGAGAATTTACTAAATCACCCATTCAACATAAACTTAATGCCTGTAGAACTTGGTAGTTTCGATGCTATAATCGGTATGGATTGGTTGGCGAAGTACCAAGCGGTCATTGTGTGTGCCGAGAAGATTGTTCGCATCCCCTGTGGAAATGAAACCTTAATCATACACGGTGATGGAAGTAACCAGGGAAATGTGACACGATTAAACATCATTTCGTGCACTAAAATGCAGAAGTACATGCAAAAAGGATTTCCTATCTTTTTTGGCACATGTCACTACAAAGGAGGTTGAAGACAAGTCGAAGAGGAAGCGACTTGAGGACGTGCCAATAGTTCGAGACTTTCCTGAAGTATTTCCTGAGGACTTGTCGGGTCTTCCTCCGACTAGACAAGTGGAGTTTCAAATTGATTTGGTACCTGGTGCTGCACCTGTAGCACGGGCACCTTATCGATTGGCGCCTTCCGAAATGAAAGAGTTATCGGAGCAACTAAAAGAGCTGTCCGACAAAGGCCTTATAAGACCTAGTTCCTCACCCTGGGGATCTCCGGTCTTGTTTGTCGAGAAGAAGGACGGATCATTCCGGATGTGCATTGACTATCGGGAATTAAACAAACTGACAGTGAAGAACCGTTATCCACTCCCCAGAATTGATGATTTATTTGATCAACTTCAAGGGTCGAGTGTCTACTCGAAGATCGACCTAAGGTCAGGTTATCACCAACTGAGGGTTCGAGAATAAGACATTCCGAAGACTGCCTTCAGAACTCGTTATGGCCATTACGAATTTCAAGTTATGCCGTTTGGTTTGACAAACGCACCTGCCGTATTCATGGACCTTATGAATCGGGTATGCAAACCATATCTGGATAAATTCGTGATTGTCTTTATTGACGATATTCTGATATATTCAAAGAACAAGAAAGAACATGAAGAACACCTTAAGCAAATCTTAGAATTGCTTAAGAAGGAGGAGTTGTATGCCAAGTTTTCTAAATGTGAATTTTGGATTCCCAAGGTACAGTTCCTCGGTCACGTGATCGATAGTGAAGGAATTCATGTGGATCCAGCCAAGATTGAATCCATTAAAGATTGGACATCTCCTAAGTCACCAACGGAGATTCGTCAATTTTTAGGTCTTGCTGGGTATTACCGAAGATTCATTGAAGGGTTTTCAAAGATCGCCAAACCAATGACTAAGCTTACTCAAAAGAAGGTCAAGTTTGAGTGGGGCGATAAACAAGAAGCAGCTTTTCAACTGTTGAAGCAAAAGTTGTGCAGTGCACCAATCCTTGCATTACCTGAAGGAAGCGAAGATTTCATCGCATACTGCGACGCTTCAAAGAAGGGTTTGGGCGCTGTGTTGATGCAAAGAGAAAAGGTGATTTCTTATGCATCACGCCAGTTAAAAATTCATGAGAAGAACTATACAACTCATGATTTAGAACTTGGTGCAGTGGTGTTCGCTCTCAAGATCTAGAGACATTATTTATATGGAACTAAGTGTACGGTGTTCACCGATCACAAGAGTTTGCAACACATTTTAGATCAAAAAGAGTTGAACATGAGGCAACGCCGATGGTTAGAGTTGCTAAGTGATTACGATTGCGATATTCGTTATCACCCAGGGAAAGCAAATGTCGTTGCTGATGCTTTGAGCAGGAAAGAACGAGAACCACCGTTAAGAGTTCGAGCCTTAGTCATGACTATTAGCTTGCTTCCTAAATAGAATCTTAAATGCTCAGACTGGAAGCGCGAAAACAGATAAACAATTAAGAGTGAAGACAGTCGGGGGATTGTGATTTGAATATGCCAAATTTCCAGAAGGCAATAGAGAAACAAAAGTTGGGGTGGGGGAAACAACGTACGGATGAAACCACGTGCCTCAATGTCAGAAGTTGGCTACCTTGTATGGGGATTTACGTTGTAAATCATGCCGAATCCACAAATCAAAATATCTATTCATCCGGGTCCGACTAAAATTTACCAAGACATGAAGAAAGCTATATTGTGGGCCCAACATGTATGCCGGACTAGCCACTTATGTTAGCAGTGTTTGACATGTGCTAAGGTCTAAGGGGAACATCAATGCCATCAGGATTGTTGTACAACCCAAGTACCCGAATGGAAGTGGGACAAACAGCATAGGGATTTTGTCACGAAGCTTCCTAAGACTTCTCAAGGCTATGACACAATTTGGGTGATCGTTGACCATTTGGGTGATTGTTGACCGACTCACTAAGTCTGCAATCTTCGTACCGATGAGAGAGACTGATCCTATGGATAAACTTGCAAGAATGTACCTAAAGGAGGTTGTCACGAGGCATGGAATACCTCTTTCAATCATTTGTGATCGCGACCCGAGGTTCGCATCTAATTTCTGGAGGTCACTTCAGAATGCTTTGGGTACTAGTCTGGATATGAGTACCGCGTACCATCCACAAACCGACGGGCAAAGCGAGAGGACTATTCAAACTCTCAAGGATATGTTGCGTGCTTGTGCGATCGACTTTGGAAAGGGTTGGGTTAACCATTTGCCATTAGTCGAGTTCTCATATAATAATAGCTATCACGCTAGCATCAAGGTTGTACCATTTGAAGCACTTTACGGTCAAAAGTGTCGTTCACCTGTTTATTGGGCCGAGGTTGGAGAGGTTTAACTCACTAGCCCAGAAATAGTTCAAGAAACAACTGAGAAGATCGTTCAGATCAAGCAAAGGATGCAAGCTGCTCGCGATCGACAAAAGAGTTACGCGGATCTAAAGCATAAACCAGTGGAATTCCAAGTTGGGGATAAAGTTATGCTTAAAGTTTCTCCTTGGAAAGGGGTCGTACGTTTTGGCAAACGGGGGAAGTTAAACCCTAGGTATGTTGGACCTTTTAAAGTGTTAGAAAAGGTTGGAGAGGTTTCTTACAAGCTTGAGCTTCCAGAAGAGTTGAGTAGGGTTCACAATACATTTCATGTATCTAACTTGAAAAAGTGCTATGCCGATGAACCGTTAGCCGTTCTGTTGGATGGACTTCATTTTGATGACAAGCTTTAGTTTTTCGAGGAACCTGTAGAGATCATGGATCGTGAAGTTAAATGGTATTTGAACAAAGTCTAATCCCATTATCAAAGTTACGATTGGAACTCCAAGAGAGGTCTAGAGATCTACGTGGATCGTGAAGACCAGTTCAAGAAGAAATATCCACAACTCATCACCAGACCACACCGTGCGTCAGTGCAGCATCATGAGAAGACATTTAGGACAATGCTCGTCTAACGGTGGAAGTCTATAACACCCCTGTTTTGCAGTCATTTTGACGAACGTCAATAAATCTACTATTTGATTAGCGTTGTACTGTTTGCTGTGATTTTCATGAATTAAGTTTAAATCGCGTAAGTTAAAAATTAGCGTTCAATGTAAACGGGCATCAATCAATCAAGCGTTGGCATCAATAAAGTATTAAATAATTATTTTGAGAATAATTATGGCCGTTGTTTACTTTATTGTATCGGTTACGTAAATGATATTCGTTTCGCGATAAAGTACGTTTAAGTATACCCGGAACCGCAAAAATAATTCTACGCTTCAACAAATACCTACGTTTTTATACAACGATCAAAGTTTATGAAACTTTATGCATATGAGGCAATACATAATACACAGTTCCTATATAAATGTATATGTACAAATTAACAAACATTTACAAGTATACTTTCATATAAAAAGAAAACTACACTTTACATTTAATTAAAACTTTCATACTTTCACTTACACTTTCCTTTTATAAAATGCAAGTAAACATTACAAGAAAGAAAAGAAAAGAAACTAGAAACATCATCCCTTAATTCCATGGGATGATGTCTCATTTAGGGAACATAAGGTCTAAGCATTTAAAGAGATGGTATGGCTCTTGCAAGTGTTAGTAAAGACTTGTAAGAATGACTAGTGATTTCAATCACTAGTCACCCCATTTTTCTTCCATAATTGCCGCCCCCCCATGTGGTCTTGACTTCTTGGTCTTTGTTTAACTTCTTAGCTAAGTCTTGTAATATATATAAGTCTTTTCCACTAGTAGATAAACACACAAGTACTCCATTTACCAAAAACAAAATCCCTCCCTCTTGTTTCTCTTGTCTATGCCACGGCAACCAACAAAAACCACAAAACATCCATAAGATTTTTATCTACCACATTTACAAACATACCCACACTATATCTAAGGTATTCCAAAGAAGTTTCAAGAAAGGCTTTGGTAGTCTTTAACGGGGGTTAAAGCAAGTATTAGGGTTTTCTGAGAAAACTAAGGGTTTATTAAGTGCAAGCTTGGATTTTAAGAGCTAAACAACCGTTTTTAGCATTTGTTTCTCATCACCTCATAACATCAAAGTCCTATCGTTAAAAGCCTTTATGCTTTTAGTTTCGAGTATTTTATGTTTTAAGATGTGCTAAATATGAAATCACCAGTTAGGAATACTATTGAACATGAAAAATATAATTTTACTTGTGATTAGAATTTGTACACTTTTCACCATATTATGAATGTTGGTAATAATCATTAAATAAATGGATATATAAGTCTTGTACAATCTCGGTTTAAGCATAAAAAGTTCATATATAAACTTGTAATTAAAAGTTAATTAAGAAAGTTTATGATTTCATGTAAAGTTAATAACTTGTGATCTTGATGATCTTGGACAAATATGAACTTATGGTAGCCTAATTATATGCATATACATATGATATATATAATTATAAAAGACTTGTGGTAAATTGTGAGGTTGAAAAGTATATAAAACATATTATATAAATAAATTATATAAAAGATCATATAGGGTCAGTAGGTTTTCGAATTTCAAACAGAGGATTTTATATTTTTATAAGATAAAAGGTTTATCAAGTTAAACTAATCACATTCCATGGCAACGAAGTAAGTTTTAAACAAATATATATGAAGAATATAAAGAACAAGTTTAAAACACACATAATTACTTTTCAACGTATAGGTTCTCATTAGAATCAAGTAAAAAATCTATGACACACCTTGCTTGCGGAATAGCAAGGTGGTTGAATGAAAATTAGGGTGTTATCTCCTTCGAACTTATTCTCTAACCAAAGTTATGAGAAATAAGAAAACAAACTATTCGACTAGAACTGAAGCTTCAGCTTTAGCAGTTTCTATTTAGTTTGTTTGAGAGATAAATGAACTATCTACAATGTTGTTCACAATACTATGGAAGAGATAACATTTCCTCACGGAATCCCATTCCTTTTTAGGCAAAGGGATTATGGGGTTACAATATTACTTGAGTCTACGTGGTAAGCATTGAATGGGTGGTTGAGCTACCATTTAATACACGTTTGCTTTCTAGTACTAAGTATAGTCCTTTGAGGAAAGTTGTTGTACTTCTATACCAACTTTAGAAGTTACTTTCCCAAGGAGATTTCTTTATTCCTTTTGACATAAAACAATCTTTTTCTCGCCTTGTAAACGTTCTAGAAGTGAAACAACACGTTTCAACTTCTGTTAAGGAGATAGACAACGTTCAGCTTGGAATTATCAACCAAGCTGAACTAAAGCTCTTTCCAAGAGTCATTCTTTAGTTTTTGTACCGCTGCATACACTGAAGTGAAGATACTTCCCAATCTTCTAAGGACTTGAAGAGCTGACGCTGAAAAAACTTCAACGACTCAAACTGAAAGACTTCAGATTAAGAAACACTTAGAGAATTTTATGTTTAAATCTACTGAAAGACTGAAGGGCTCAGGAACTAAACCCAATACAAGCACCGGGTCAATCTAAAATTCCACTTGTCTGGTTGGCGGAATTCTCGATAAATATTCTGGAAACACCTCCAGAAAATCTCGAATGATGTGCACATCCTCAAATCGCTTCTTTGCCGACTTCTTTTCCCATCACATGTGCTAGAAACACTTGACATCCTTTATCCATATATTTTTGGGTCTTTATGAAATATATGATACTCAGTCGGAATCTGTTTCTATCACCTTCAATTATCATAATCTCATGGTTGTAGGGAAGAAGAACAATCTTGCCACTACACACGATAACCGCGTGATGTTTGGACAACCAATCCATCCCAACAATAACATCAAAACTTCCGAATTCAATCGGTAATAAGTCAATTTTAAATGAATGGTTTACTAAACTTAGAGTGCAACATCATAATTAGTGTCTAGCGTAAAGGGGGAAATATCAATCAAAGTACTAAATGTAGTAGACACAAAGCTTTTCTCCATGCACAATCATGTTTGTCGTCCTTATGGGGTATTCGTACAATTGTGTCAAAACACTTGATTTTGGCTTGGGATTTGGTTAACCAATCCATTCCGATTACCACGTCAAAGCTTTTCAGCTCAATCGAAATTAGGTCGATGTCAAATAGTATATCATTTAAGTTCTGTCACGTATTTTTGTCGCTCATTCATGCGGGGGTGGGGGTAGATGATTTTCTCCCTGAAGTGGTCTTGCTCAGCTGTGACACTAATTTATCATAAGAATCACATAATAAAATGAGCGCCCTAAAAACACAATAAAATGGACTAAACACAAAAATCTAAGTAAAATCTTCAATATGTTTGTAATTGTTGTTTTTATGTCTTACAGGTACAAAGGATTGAGAAAACAAAAATGGTAATGTTTCGGGTGACTTTCCGATGACGTTTTTATGATTACGAGATTCAAACGAACCGTAAAATCCCGGATCACACCTATTGAAAGAGCAAAAATTACGATTCAAAACGATACCTTACTAGCGCCCTTGGTCCTTTTCCTATTTGGAACTGTCACATCTTTTTTGAACCATTTATTAATGAAAATCTATCCAAGAACCAAATGCCTCTTATAGGATTAATTTTGCCATAGAAGTAATAGAGCAATGCTAGCTCAGATGGCAAAGGGACACCCTTAAGCCCCTGTGCTAAAGGTCATGAGTTCTAATCCAACTTAAGGGCTTAGTTGTGTATATAATTCCACATGCCACGTGGCACCACTCAGGTGGTGACACGTGGCAACCCGACCCGAACCAGAACCAAATCCGACATCCGAACCTAAGAAAGACCGCGACCCGACTCGACTGTTGACCACCACATATGACGCTTGTTGAACCACCATTGATCGGTGGTCCCCGTCGGTGGTTGACCGGTCGTCCGACGTGATTGACTAGCGTTACCACTGTTGACCGTCGCAGACCCCTACGGTTGACCATCGATTTACCATCGCTAACTCCCACTGTTTGGACCACCATTGACTTTGGTCCGGTGGGTGGTTGACCACCAGTAACCAGGCGTTGCCGTCCCTTGACCTATCACACGTTGCGTTCATGTCATGGCGTTTGCCAATCATAGGTGCCACTGGCATATAAAAACATGAGCTGCCGGTTCAGGTATCGAAAGGTTCAGCAAGGATAAGAAGGTTCAATACGAGGATCAGAAAGGTGTCAGTACCAGGTGTTGATCCCGAAGGCTCTAGAAGGCCACATTGCACTATATTATTGGTGGATCTGGATATTGACAGCTAATGATTTGCTGCAATACGAGGAAGCTTCATGGAAGATGCAAATACTCGCTCCTCCAAGCCAAATTACCATAATACCCCCTGATCTAGCAATATGATTGGGTTTATCACTTGAAAGGACGAGAATGCCCCTCCCACTTGGTGACTATAAAATGAGACGCATGGAATTCATTTGGGGGTGTTAGTTTTTAGTTTAGTTTTACACAAGCAGTCAACGAGAGATAGATACTCAGAACGGTATAAAGTAGATACATAATTGAAAGCAATTATAGGCTATAGTGTGAAAAGCATTTATGCTTATCATCACAAATACAAGTACTTACTACTATATTACTTGAAAGCCTATAACTGTTATAAATGGAAGGTATTAAATAATGCTTTCTTATCTAAAATGTCTTATTCACATCAGCATAATTTACAACAACTCATTTTTATTTTGCATATTTCTACAATAAGCTCCAGCTATATAAGCTAAATTAGTGATCCGAACCACTCTTAAGCTTTTATTCTAATAAGCTAATTCCATTGCTTATTTAGACTAGCTTATTTTACATTGTTTTCAATTTAGAGCTTTTCAAGTGAGCTTATTTTAGCTTAATATTCCGAATAGTCGTTATTGCTAAAGTGAGAAATCAACATGAATCCTTATTATATCCAAAATAGCCCTTAAATGATCAAAATATGCAAAAATTATGTTGGTATTGTGTTGTATTTTGTTTGTTTGTGAATGTGAATAGAACTGATAGTGCCAAAATCCACACAAGAAAACGGTCAAACAGACGGGGGACAAAGACATCAGACACATGAATCTAAATATACTAAGCAAAAGTTCCAGAAGATTTCTAGCATAAAGTTCAATAAAGTGCCAACTCATGGATCAACACAATTAGTCAAACATTGAAGAGTCAAAAACTCCAAAAATCGACCCAAAACAGTCCCGTCAGTCGGGGGGGGTGAGGATACCTTCTAATCTTGGCGTGATGAAACCTACGGGAGTGACAATAACTCTTAAAGCCCTAACACCGTTATCTCTTTATATTATAAGAGATAACGGTCGTTAACTCAATAACCAAGCCCAAACCTCACATGTGGCCCAATCTTTTATACCCGGGCCCAAGTCAAACCTATACACAATCCCGAGTCAAACAAAGATATAAAAAAGAAAGAGGGCATGGGAAATTCCGTTTGTTACTATTAATTGTCTCCTTCGATTTACCTCGCGTCAAAATCATGGGGTAAATCCAAATTAAGGACGTGGCTCAACAATTCAAGTGACAAGGTACGATGTGGCAGAGTTATACATCACAAAAGCTCCTTATTGGTCCAAGTGCACAAGAAAGGACACGCAGATATATGAAAGAAACACTCTAATGATTGGGATTTTGCACTAAATCTAGTGCAAAAGAAGCACAAAGGGGTCTGACACACGGAATGCCACGTTGGCAATCCGTGTGCTCATCAAATCAATCCAACGGTTGAAGAAATGGATCCAATGATTAGCATTAAAGGAAGGGACGAGATCAAAGCTTGAAGGGGAGCGTCTAACAGACTTGAGGGCCTAGAAACTTCACTCAGCAACTATAAATACAAGCATACTCACTCACAGGAGAAGTGGTAAAAAATTAGCTTATTGTAATTTTCAGCTTAATGTCATTTAAATACTTGTAATTTTCATTTAAAAGCTTTGTAATCTGTTTTTATTAATTAAAGTTCAAGTTTACTTATCAAACTGAGTTTTAATCCGTTTTACTTAATATGCAAAATATGGTTTAAATAAGCTGCTATTGTTAAATAAGCTCTTATAAGTTCATCTTAGCTCATCTTAGTCTATAAGCTAAGATAGAAGTAAATTTGATCATTAATCTACTTACACATTTAAAATCAGTTTACCTTATGCTTAATATGGATTTGGTTGCTATTGGATGATAAGCTTACCTTGGAAGAGCTTATTGGACTTTACTAGCTTATCCTTGTGATAAGCTAGAGCTTGTTGATAGCTCACTTGAGCTCATTCTTAGCCTTGCTTAGAGCAAAGGCTCCTGTAAGTTTCTTCTTTACATTTAAGCTTAAATTTACACTATTAGCTTTAATCTGTTTCATACTGCTTATTATTTGCTTATTTTAGCTTAGATTAGTTTATAATTGCTTATTATTTGTGTTTAATGCTTATTTAGTTCAATTGTTTGTTTAGATCTTAGTTTTCATTTATTTTTTTATATAAAACTGTTAAAACCAAAAATATTAGCATTAGTTGTTAGCTTATTGATTTTGCTTATTTGATTGTTGAAACATGTTCATTAGGTTTGTTATAAGCTTATTATTATCTGGTAATTGAATTTTACTCTTTAAATCTCAAAATTATAAGCTTAAAATGGCTTTGGGCAACTTAAAGGAGTGTTTGGGTCAAGCAGTACTAACTCAAGTTAGTACTGCTTGAGGCCATTTAGTCCTTTAAGCTCACTTTAAACCACTTATTTAAGCTTATAAGAGTAGGATTAATAAGTTTAAATAGGTTTAGTCTAGTTTTCCTTAATTTGATAGTTGCTAGGTTGAATTTGATAAGTTCTTATCAGTTTCATAAACACTTGGCTCAAGTCTGTTTAAAAGTATAGTTTTTGGCTTATTTACTCTTATTGTAATGATTTATAGATGTTAGGAAATTAGATTGTAGGACTGCACTAGTTTAGTATCAAAAGTTATGAGTTAAAACGTCAATTGCATCAATAAGAAAAAACAAAAATACCATTTTTAATCTTAATTTTTATTAGGTAAAAGTGTTTATTAGCTTTTTGAATAAGATTACAAGTAGCTTATAGGTTTTTACTCTATATTAGTTTAAACTTGTTTTCCTATATTTAGCTTATTTTGATATCTGTTTTTAGCCTTAAAAATTTGCATTGTTCATTTTAAAAACCAAAAGTTACTAAGTTCTAAGTACAATAAGCTGTTTTCAAGCCACTTTTTCATTGAGTAATTGCCTTTCTAAAAGGATTTTTAAAGCTGTATCTATGTGGCTTTTTTGGTAAGGTTTAAGATTATAAGCTAAGAAAGTCAAAAGGACTATTAGCATATAGAAAATTAACTCAAAGTTCCCCTTATAGACTGTTTATGTTAACCGTTTTACAACTATGATGCTTATGTTTCTTTGATTTAATGCGTATCTCTTATTTATGTTGCTTATTTAGGTTTTTTTTTTTTTTTTTTTTTTTTTTTTTCTTTTTTTTTTTTTTATTTTTTTTTTTATTTTTTTAATGTTTAGCTATTTAGTTATATAGAGCCCATTTTAGCTTATTTGGTTTTGCCATAAGCTTATTTGAGCTTATTTGCATTCTAGTGTGAATTTCAAGTAAATTTAAGCCTTTTTAGCTGTTTTGTCTATCTAGCTTATCATTTGTGCTTATTTTTGGTCTTATGTACTTTTTAGACATAGCTTATTGTCTGTTTTAGCTTTTTTGTCATTTTTATTTGCTTAATCTCCTTAAAAAAATACAAACAGTTAGATTTTTTAGGACTTAGAGTATTTTAAGCTTATTCTGCCTTGTTTAGCTTATTTTAGAGCTTATTCGTGCTTTATAAAAAAGTGTCTTTGTAAAAAGTGCTTATTTTCAAGTTTTCTAAAAAGTTATAAAAAAAATGGCGAAAATAAAAACACTTGGGATAGTGGGAAACCCCGGGTGAGCAAGGCTCGAACCCAGGACCTCTACCACCCTCACTAAGTGTTTTAACCCCCACACCTTTAACCATTGTGCTACATTAGCTCATCCTTAATATCCCATTTTATTAATTCTTTATAACACATTTTTTATTACCCTTTTCGTACAATAAAGCTAGTTTTAGCTGTATTATCACAGCTTATCGATAAGCTGTGTTTCCCAACATACTTTTCTTAGATTCCTTTATGTCCAATCTATTTTTCATAATTTATTCAGAATTTTATAAAAGTTTATATTTTTTATATTAATTTTTCTTTAAAATCGTTTATAATTTCATAAAAAATTTATATAAAGTCAAAAAAATATAAATTCTTTTTAGAAAATTTTCTTTATCAAATTGTTTTCGTAGGAAAAATAGTTTTGCTTCCATAGGGTTTAATTTGCAAAATTTCACTTTTTAAAAACGGGATTCGTTCCCGTTCACGATTTTCATGATTTTTGAGCTCAAATCAACTCATTTTCATCTAGTTTTTCTTAATCTTTACTTCTATTAATTAAGTCTATTAAAAGTGAAAAATATCCATTTTACGTTAATTTTGGAAATTTAGGATTTTTAGATCACCATTTTAGGGTCCCGTTTTCGTTTTTAGTAAGTTGAATTTCCCGTTATTAAATTAGGTTTAAATTGTCCTTAATTTATTCACTTTATGATTTTAGAAAAGAAAAAAAAAAAAAAAACATAATCAACTTGAACCAATTCAAATCATTGTCCAAATAACAAACGTGGTCTCAATTTCATAAATCTTTGGAAAAATGACCTGGTAATCACTTACCGGTTAAAACGTGTGGTATTTTTGTCAGATTTTTCCTACTACCTTTCTCCTCTAGGGTAGTTTTGGAATATTCTATACTTTGGATATTATTACGTATATAATTGACAATCGATCATTTTTTGGCGGCGTTGCCGGGGATTTGTGATTAAGATTCTTTCGTTTGAAGTTTGTCGATCGTGATTTGGAGAACATTTCGTCTTCGAAAGTTACGCTTTTAAGAAAAATCAAAAATAAAAAAAATTAAAAAAATATAAAAAGTAAAATATATTTTTCCTTTCTTTTTAGTATAAGTAGAAGATTAAAAACAAAAATACAAAAATATTTGCTCTTCCGGATTTTTCGATTTTTCTCGTTAATTTGTGAATATAAAAAAATTAACCAAGTTGGTAAAAGAACACCAACAAATAATACCTTCAATTGAGGTATTATCCATTAATAAGTTCTCGAACCAAATAATTTTTTTTACCGTTTGTGTCATTTAGGAAAAAGGCGCACCTCTTTTGTAAAATTTATTTTACTTAAGAGAGTTACCTTAAGTTTGTTGATTATTCGATAAAACAAAAATATTTCCTTTTCTCATTTCTTTTATCATTTCATTTGCTTGTTTAGTGCATGCGCACTAGAAATTCCAATTTTCCAAATAATTCAAACGTAACCATTCTGAGACGTCGAAATAAAGGACGTGCTCCAAACATAGTCGAACCCGAGCTTCGTACTATCGTTGCACCAATGGCGGAACGTACAATGGAAGAGCTACTCCGAGCACCCACGGAAGGGTATGGAGAAACAAACGGTTTTCCCGAAATTAATAGCAGACATTTGAGATTAAAACGGATCATTTTGAGATTAAGACGAATTTGTTACAACTAGTTCAAGCTAACCCATTTTACTGTCGTGAGAGTGAGAATCCTCATGCTCATATTAATAGGTTCAAAAGGATTACCTCGACTTTACTGTTTAGAAATGTGCCTAACGATGTGATTAAGCTTATGATGTTTCCATATTCGCTCGAGGGAGCCGCTAAAACTTGGTATGAGAAAGAACCACCAAATTCAATCTTGACTTGGGAGGATCTCGTTACCAAATTTGTGAATCAATTTTTCCCTCCTTCGAAAACCACTCACTTAAAGAATGAAATTTCTTGATTTATACAAAAATTTGAGGAAAATTTTAGTGAAGCGTGGGAACGATTTAAGGAGTTGCTTAGAGCTTGTCCCCATCACGGATTACGGAGTTAACTCAAGTTGATACCTTTTATAACGGTTTAAACGAGAATGAACAAGACTCCTTAAATGTCGTGGCGGGTGGAAATCTTTTGAGTAAGACGACTAGATAGGCTTTAAACATAATTGAGAACAAATCAAAAGTTCGTTATTCACGAAATAGATCAAATGCTTCTAGGATGAATGCTACTTCTAGTAAAACGGATGAAAGAATTGATAAGCTTGCGGATCAACTTTCGACCTTAGTCGAGATTGTTTCTAAGAAAGTTGTCACTCCCGTTCCGGTTAAGGCGGTTGAGGAATCTTGCGTTACTTGCGGTGGTTCCCATTCTTGGTATAATTGTCCGGCTACCGATAACAATCAGGCTAGTGTTTGTGCGACCACGGGTACTTACAATCAAGTTAACCCTCCGAACCATGTTAGTAATCAAATGGCACCACCAGGTTTTGCTCCGGTGCAAAACAATGGTCAAAATAGGTTTAATCAGAATCAAGTTCAAGGGAATAATTTTAATCGGGGAAATAATTTTCATGTTAATCAAGGTTTTCAAGCTCAAAATAATCATGCTCCGAATTTTTCAAATCAAGGATTTCAAAACCAACCGTTTCAAGTGCCTAATAATCAAGTTCAACAAGAGATTTCAAATGATTTTTCAAGTTACAAGAGGAATAATGATCAGATGTTAAGGAACATGCAAAATCAAATCAACTCGTTGAAAGGAGACCTTAAGAATGAAATTCAAAACACGATAAAATCTCAACAAGCCGTCATGATGAATCAACAAACTACCTTTCAAAATAATTTGCAAAACATGATTTGTGGATTATTTCAAAACCAAGCCTCAACGTCGGGTACTCTTCCGAGTAATACCATTCCAAACCCGAAAGTTGAGATGAAAGCGATCACTACTCAAAGTGGTGTTGCTTATGAGGGACCCTCGATTCCTACTAATTCTTCTCCTAAAAAGGTAGTGGAACGAGAAACCGAGGAGACAACGGATAAAGAGCAAACAAATTTCCAAGGAAGTACCGCTCAAATCCCACCTCCGGTTATCCCCATTTCTATTCCGGAACCCGATGTTCCAAAGACTTTACCTAAAACCACTCCCATTCCGGAATCCGAAGTTCCAAAGAGTCTACCTAAGCCAAATATTCAATATCCTTCACGACGTGATGATCAAAAGTCCCGTGACAAAGCTTTAAATCAAATGGAGAAGATCTTCCAAATCTTTCAAGATTTGCGCTTCGACATTAGTTTCGCGGATGCTTTACTTTTGATGCCAAGATTTGCTCCTACGATTAAGAGTTTGCTCATGAATAAAGAAAAGTTGCTTGAGTTAGCTAAGATACCGTTGAACGAGAATTGCTAGGCAGTGCTCCTCAAAAAGCTTCCCGAAAAGCTTGGAGATCCCGGCAAGTTTCTTATTCTATGTAATTTCCCGAGAATGGATGTATGTCACGCCTTGGCTGATCTTGGCGCGAGCATAAATCTTATGCCACTTTCTATTTGGAAAAAGCTTTCTTTGCCTGATCTTACACCAACTCGGATGACTTTCGAGTTAGCGGACCGATCGATTACTCGTCCTAAAGGACTCGCTGAAGATATCTTTGTCAAAGTTTGGAATTTCCATTTTTCTACCGACTTTGTTGTTGTTGATTTTGAAGCCGACCTCGAGTTCCTCTCAATTTAGGAAGATCCTTTTTGAGAACCAGTCGTGCTTTAATTGATGTATACGAAGGAGAGCTTGTTTTGAGGGACGGAAATGAACAAATAACTTTTCATATCAATGGCATGTCAAAACATCCTCAAAAGCATGTAAACAAGTCAATTAAAATGGTTAATGACACATGCAAGGATAGTTTTAAAAGGTTTATCGACGAACCTACTCTAGTTTGCTTGCCTCCACCGGAAGATGTCAACGATGAAAAAGAAAAGCAGGAAGTGAAGAATCTCGTAGAGCCAACGGCTAAACGCCAAACTCGTATCACACCTTGTTTGAAGAATTTTAAAGTTATTAGCAAGGACAGCATTTTCCATTCAAACAAAACACCTCAAGTTTCTTCGGTTTTTGCAATCACATCCACCTTACCGTTTATTGAGCCCAAGGATTCTCTCATAATGGGGGACGAGCACCTTAGTACTTTTAGTGCTAAGGAAATTATCCCAATCCCAAGAGAATCTGAGGATACATCCAGGAGTGATAGTAAGAATGTTTTACCTTCGTGTGATGATTTCTCTTCCATCAACGTTCCACATGATGATTCCGTGACTTTCTCTAATTCTCTTTTCGAGTTTGATGTCAATTTCAACTCTAGTGACATAAACCCTCTTTTTGATGAGGTATTAGAGGACATCGAGTGCAAGGATTCTTATGATTCCAACCTTAATAAGTCGACTTTCCTAGTCACACCTCTTTCCGATTCTAATAAGGATGAGTGTCTTGCCCCAGAAGACGACATTGAGATTCTACTTCACCATGATCCGTCTACTCCTTTGAAAAGCGTTGCTTCCATTCTCGAGGGATTCATCAATGATCTACCTTTTAAAGAGAATGACGATTTATTTGATTTGGAATGTAAAACGAATTATTGGAAAAGAATCTTATACGATGCTCCAATTAATAAGGCTAAGTGTTTCGACCCAAGAGGCGATAATGATGAGATCGATGCTTTTCTAGCTATTGAAGTTCTTACGTATATTAAAGAAGGTTATTATGACTCAGAAGGAGACGTATTATATCTTGAGAGTTTGCTTAGTGATGATACCACCCATAATCTTTCTCCTGAAGTGTTTTTCAATCATGAACTACAACATGATACTTTTTCTTCCAAAAGTGATCCTCTCCACCATAAGTTCGCTGGATCAGTTCTCACGATTCCTCCAGGAATTGTTAGAGAGCACGAGGATTATATCAATCGAATGTTGTTGCTATGCAGAAATTCATCATCTCGGTCGCCGGAAAATTCTCATACAATCATCGAGTTCTCTTCCCTCATCTACTACTCTCATTGAGGATAGTGACTCTAATAGGGAAGAGATCGATATATTTTCCGAACCAGATGATTCGATACCACCGGGTATTGAAAGTGATTTTGACTCGGAAGAGGACAACTTGCTTAACGATGATCCCATTCCCAAATATGAGTGTTTAACCTTTGACATGGAACCCGATGTGCCTGTGATAAACAATAGTGATGAGCTTAATGAAGACAAATGTTTTGACCTAGGGGGAGGTGAGATTAATGTTGAAGTTGACGATTCATTCACATTTGTCACTCGGACTTTTCTTTCGTATCTCACTTACCCTGAGGTTTCTCCCTTACTTTCCTCTACCAAAAATGAGGACCCTATTTTTGACCCCGGCATCTCCACTTAGAGCCAATGGCATCTCATCGGGATGGAACTTTCATGTGCTTAAATGTTTATTCCCGAAATTAATGAAAGCTACGATTGAGATTTTCTCTTCCACACTTTCATCCAAGGACGAATAATACGGGGATCGAGTCATGCTATGTGATTCGGTTACCAAAAACAAAGCGCTTCGTGGGGGCACCCATGCTTATATTTCTTTCTATCATTCTATTGTGATGTGAGGAGGCTTGTACTTTTCCAATTCTTGTTGTTGTTTGTACTTGTGGTTGTTTGCAGGATTGACCCAAAATATTTCTAAAGACTCTTGTGTTCGGTGTTTTGTCCCGGTCCACTCGAGCTTCCTAGCCTTCACTTGCCATTAGTTTGGGGAAATCCGGTATCCTAAAGATTATTATCGAATAACATTAATCTTTTAGCACACTTAATAAACGGCTTAAGATTTTTGTAATACTTTCGTCAGGCTTGAGTTATGCATTCGACCTTTTTGAGTTCTAGTATGGGGTTTTTTAAGTCTTAGGCTAGGAAACATTGAGGACAATGTTTAATTTTAGTATGGGGTAGTATATCTTCGATATGATCTTACCTACTTTTGCCCGTTGTTCTCACGTACCTTGTTTTCCCACCAAAATTTTAATATATAGCAAAAAATTTAGTCTTAGTTCAAACTTATACTTGAATTTTTCAAAAAGAAGTCTTCTCTCTAAAAAAAAATTATAATAATAATAATAAACATAAATTGTGGGCTAATAAAAGTCTACTACCTCTTGCTGGCTCACAACCGATGTGGTAGTCTTCTAAAGAAAGCCCATAGTAAGAATAAAAATCCGAGACTGATAAAAGTTTGCTGCATCTTACCGGCTCACAACCGATGTTGCAGCCTTCTAAAAGGTCGAGGGTTACAATTGCATAAATGTTTAATATTAAGTTTAAATTAATAAATAGATTTCTATTTGTTAAATTCAAATATGTTTTTGAACATTGACTATTCTATTTTAAAAGTTATGCATATACGGGAAACTTGAGAGTTTTTGAAATCTAAGGTCTGTGAGTCCCGATACTAGTCTCTGTAGGGTGTCAAAAGCCTGGTCACTTAGCCGCAAGGTTAGGATGTGCCGAGACGAAAGTCGCTACATGGGATGATCTTGCCTTCAAACTCATTATTCTTGGGTGGAACGTGAAGCATAGTATTTTGTAAAACGTTGATCCATGGTTGAAATTCAAAATAGCACACTCACTTAAGATATAATAAATGTCAGAAGTAAAAAGTTCACAAGTTGCAAATATGAGTAGTGTTAGCATCTTTACTGATGTTCAGCTGTGATTTTGTTTTAAGCTTGGTTTGGAGCAAGTGAAAAGTCAGGGACGATGAATTTATCCTTTTTGGGGCATTCTCGAATCGAAATGCATCTTGTTCTATGATCCCTAACAGTTATGGAAATAACAAAAGTCGAATTATTCTAAGTTTATATATACAAAAAATAAAAGTAAAAAAAATTGAAAAATGGGAAAATTGGTTGTTTTAAAGCTTGTGATTTCTTAACTTTCTCCACGAAAGTCTTTGCTACTTCTCAAAGATTTAGTTTGGGGAAGTTTTGAGGTATTTGGTTTTAAAGCATATAATATTGCGTGAGGACACGCAATCGCTTAGTTTGGGGAATTTTGATATGTGAGAAATCACATATCCTTTCTATATCAAAAATGTCCTTAAAAAGATAAAATTGTGCATAAAATGCTTGTATATTGCTTATTTTATCTTTGTGATTGTATAGGTACAGATAATGCAAATATCGTAAGAAAACGGTCAAAGCCGGACAAACACGGACACGGGAAATGAAAGAGTGTACAAAAGTCGGGGATTTGATAGCAAGAAAGGACAAAAGTCAGCTCAAAGTCAACTCATAGTCAACATTGGTCAACTACCAAGAGACAAAACCATTCAAAATTCCCAAAATGCCATTAATGTTAAATCAAAATTCATAAAAAGCCCTTAAAACCCTAACACCGTTATCTTTTTATTAATAAAAGATAACGGTTGTTAAATTCCTTATTAAAACCAAAACCATAACCTGTTACCCTTTACCCGAGCCCAAAACACACCCGTGGCCCATTTCTTTTATAAATAACCCAAGCCCAAAGCCAAGTCAACCCCCGAGTCAAACCCCCACCCTTATACAATTTAAAATAATGCGGGTAAAATTCCAATTTAACTCGGGCTCAAAATAAAGGGTTGATGCAAATTGAGTACGAGGCCAAGCAATTCGAGTACCAAGCAACACGCTGGCAAAAGGAAACGTCACCAAAGCATTTGATTGGTCGAGACCCACAAGGAATGACACGTGGGACTGACAAAAAACACACTAAGGATCAAGTTTTTGCACTAAAACAAGTGCAAAACAAGCACGGAGGTCTGACACACGGAATGCCACGTTGGCAATCCGTGTGCTCCAAAATCAATCCAACGGACAAGAGTTATGATCCAATGATTGAAATTAAAGGAAGGGCCAAGATGAATGAGAGCGTCTAATAACCTCAAGGACCTAGAAGCATCATTTGAAGGCTATAAATACAAGCTCACGCCTCATACACATCATCTTCTTTTCCCATTTTTTTAGTTTTTAGTAGCTTAAGTAATTTTTCATTTAAATGTAATTTGCTATTAAGCTTTTGTAATTTCAATTTCAAAGTTTTGTAACTCAGTTTTTAGTTAATGAAATCAAAGTTTACTTTTACATAATCTGTTTTTATAAGCTTTTAAAATTCCAACTGCTTTTTGCTAACTATTTCAAAAGCTCTTCATAAGCTCTCATTAGCTCTTTGAGTCTCTAAGCTCAAATTGAGCTCATAATAAGCATCTAATCTATTTAAACTCTTAAAATCAGATAAATACCTTTGCTAAATGGATTTTGAGTTTTTGGATGATGAACTAGCAATGGAAGAGTTCATAGGACTTTTACTAGCTTATCCTTGTGATAAGCTAGAGCTGTAGAAGAAGCTTCTTGAGCTTTTAAAAGCCTTTGTTTAGCTAAGGCATTTGTAAGTTTCATTTTTCCCTTTCTGTCCTTAATTTCTTAGTTAAAACTGCATCTGCTTATGTTCAGCTTATTCTTTGCTTAATTGTGCTTATTATTGTATTATTGTGCTTAATGATTATGTCTGAGTATCTGTTCTTAAGTCTTATAATCTAGATTTTAGTTTTCTTAATTTAGTCTCATAAATCATTAAAAATCTAAAAAAAATTAGCATTAGCTTAATAATTGTTAGTTTTGCTTATTCAGTTGCTCAAATCTGTTTATTAGGTTTCTAATACGCTTTTCAGTATCTAGTATCTAAGTTTTATGCCTTGATTTTCATTTTTATAAGCCTAATATGGAATTGTTCAAATTAAAGGGGTGTTTGGCTAAAGGCAGTACTAACTTAAGTTAGTATTGCCCAAAGCTATTTGGTTCTTTAAAGTGAATTTAAAACTTCATATCTAGGTTTATAGATTTGATTTTAAGGATATTGTTAGGTCTAATCTAGCTTTGATTAAAATTGTGAGTGTTAGTTTAAGATTGTGGTTAAGTTCTGCTTAATAGGGTCTTTTATAATTGGATTGTTATTTGTTGTTCTAGTTACTTCAATTGCTTTTACTTTAGTGTCTAAAAGTTATAGAAACAATGCCTAAAGTCTGCATATATTAGTTTTTGTAATTTGGTTATAGATGTGGTCAAATGCATCAGCAACTTTAAACTGTAAACAGTCATTTTAAATCTAAATTTTCAGCTAGTTAAGGTAACTTTTAGCTTTTTAAATTTCTTGCACAAGTAGATTATAAGGTAGTTTGAATATGTTTGAACTTATTTTAGCTTATAAAGCTTATTTGGTCATCTGTTTTTAGCTCTTAATTTAGTAATTTGTCTTTCTAAAAAATCAACATGTTAAGTATTTTGTCTGTTTTCATTGAGCTTTTTCATTAAGTTCTTAAAGTTCAAAATAGTTTTAAAAAGTTGTTTTAGGTAGAGTATTAGTTGTAGTTTAAGCTTACATAAACTAAAAGTGCATAAGGATCTAAGAGCTTATAGAAAAATAAGCTTAAAAGTTCCTTCAGGGGCCGTTTGGTTTGAAGTTTCCATTAAGAGCTTATTTTGATTTTCTAGCTTATTGCATGTTCTTTGTGCTCATTTCTAGCTTAGTTTAGCTTATTAGATTAGTTATTAATTAGTTTATAGTTCTTTGTCATTAGCTTATTTAGTTTTGTAGCTTATAAAGTTTTCTAAAAAACCAAAAATATAGTTAAGTAGTGTCTGTCATGTTTTCAGTTGTTTTACAGCTTATCTGGGCTTTTCAAAAATAATTTCTTTTAGTAAAAGTGCTTATTTTTAACTTGTTTACAACTTTGTTTTTATAAGTTTTCAAAAAAATAAAAATCAAAATAAAAAAGGTTGAGGCAGGATTCAAATTTGTGTCCTCAACCTTCACACACACTCGTCCCACCCTCAACACACACTAACCACTTTACTTCAATAGCCCATCTGTTATACCTTTGCATATTCTATCTTTTATATACATTTTGAGCTCTTTAATTCAATAAGTTGTTTTAGCTTATTACATAGCTTATTCAATAAGCTGTGTAACCAAGCTTATTTTTCCTAGGTCCCTCTTAGTTCAAGCTATTTTCTATAATTTTTTTAGAATTTTTATAACTAGTTTAGTATTTTTGAACATTTATTTTTATTAAAAACTTTAAAAAATCATAAAAAATAGAAAAATAATCAAAAAAATATAATTCTTTTTTAGAAAATTTTCTTTTATCATATAGTTTCTAGGAAAATTAGTTTTGTTCCCGTAGGGTTAAAATTGCAAAATTTCGATTTTTAAAGAACATGATTCGTTTCCGTTCTTGTTTTTCGTGTTTTAAGCTCATTTCAACTCCGTTTTTGTTCTAGTTTTCTTTGAACTTACTTTTAAGTCAATTAGAGTATATTAAAAGTGTAAAATTCATTTTAGGTTTAATTTTGGAAATTTAGGGTTTTTAATCACCGTTTAGGGTTTCCGTTTTGCGTTTTTAGTTAAAGTTCAATTTCCCGTTATTAAAGTTAGGTTTAATTTTCCTTTAATTTGCTTACTTTTAGGATTTTAGGAAACAAACCATCTTTGAACCAATTCAAATCGTTGGGACTTAACGACCCGGTAATCACTTACCGGTAAATATACGTATTATTATATATAATTGTGAGAATTTTCCTTACTACCTTTGTCCTCAAGGGTAGTTTGGTAATTTTCTATACTTATATATTCTTTTACTACAATCAAATTTTTGGCGCCGTTGCCGGGGATTTGTGATTAAGATTCTTTCGTTTGAAGTTTGTCGATCGTGATTTGGAGAACCTTTCATTTTTGAAAGTTACGCTTTTAAGAAAATCAAAAACATAAAAAAATAAAAAATAATAAAAAGTTAAAAAATATTTTTCTTTTCTTTTTAGTATAAGTAAAAGTTTAAAAACAAAAAGACAAACATATTTGCTCTTCCGGATTTTTTGATTCTTCTCGTTAATTTGTGAATATAAAAAAAATTACAAAGTTGGTAAAAGAACACCAACAAATAATACCTTCAATTGAGGTATTATCCAGCAATAAGTTCCCGAACCAAAGATTAAAAAATTTACCGTTTGTGTCACTTACGGAAAAGGCGCACCTCTTTTATAAAATTTATTTTACTTAAGAGAGTTACCCTAAGTTTGTTGATTATTCGGTAAAAACAAAAATATTTCCTTTTCTCATTACTTTTGTTTGTTTAGTGCATGCGCACTAGAAATTCCTATTTTCTAAATAATTCAAACGTCACAATTCCGAGACGTCGAAACAAAGGACGTGCTCCAAACATAGCCGAACCCGAGCTTTGTACTATCGTTGCACCAATGGCAGAACGTACGATGGAAAAGCTACTTCGGGCACCCACGGAAGGGTACAGAGAAGCAATTGTTTTACCAAAAATCAATGCGGATTATTTTGAGATTAAGACGAATTTGCTTCTATTGGTTCAAGCGAACCCATTTTACGGTCGTGAGAGTGAAAATCCTCATGCTCATATTAATAGTTTCAAAAGGATTACCTCGACTTTATGATTTAGGAATGTGCCTAACGATGTGATTAAGCTTATGATGTTTCCATATTCGCTCGAGGGAGCCGCTAAAACTTGGTACGAGAAAGAACCACCAAATTCAATCTTAACTTGGGAGGATCTCGTTACCAAATTTGTGAATCAATTTTTCCCTCCTTCGAAAACCACTCACTTAAAGAATGAAATTTCTCGATTTACACAAAAATTTGAAAAAAGTTTTAGTGAAGCGTGGGAACGATTTAAAGAGTTGCTTAGAGCTTGCCCACATCACGGATTTACGGAGTTAACTCAAGTTGATACCTTTTATAATGGTTTTAACGAGAATGAACAAGACTCCTTAAATGCCGCGACGGGTAGAAATCTTTTGAGTAAGACGACTAGAGAGGCTTTAAATATAATTATGAACAAATCAAAAGTTCGTTATTCACGAAATAGATCAAATGCTTCTAGGATGAATGCTACTTCTAGTAAAACGGATGAGAGAATTGATAAGCTTGCAGATCAACTTTCGACCTCAGTTGAGATTGTTTCTAAAAAAGTTGTCACTCCCGCTCCGGTTAAAGCGGTTGAGGAAACTTGCGTTACATGTGGTGGTGCCCATTCTTGGTATAATTGTCCGGTTACCGATAACAATCTGGCTAGTGTTTGTGCGACCATGGGTACTTACAATCAAGTTAACCCTCCGAATCGTGTTAGTAATCAAATGGCACCACCAGGTTTTACTCCGATGCAAAACAATGGTCAAAATAGGTTTAATCAGAATCAAGTTCAAGGGAATAATTTTCGGGGAAATAATTTTCATGGAAATCAAGGTTTTCAAGCTCAAAATAATCATGCTCCAAATTTTCAAAACCAAGGATTTCAAAACCAACCTTTTCAAGTTTCTAATAATCAAGTTCAACAAGAGATTTTAAATGATTTTTCAAGTTACAAGAGGAATAATGATCAGATGTTAAGAAACATGCAAAA